>OZ020189.1:72187655-72392655 GCA_963971165.1 Philopedon plagiatum | reverse complement strand
TGTGTGTGTGTGTAGGTGTGTGTGTGTGTGATGGTGTGTGTGTGTGTGTGTGTGTGTTTGTCTTTTTCTTGAACATATCGAAGTTACTTTAATTAAATTTAATTGTAAAACGGATAAACTTATTTACGACACAGAGAGGTGTTTGGCTTTTTGTATGCTTTTTTTCTGTTTTTTTAAGGTAATCCGGCAAGTGAAATTTATTATATTTACTTACATTTTCTTATCGGATTGCTTGTGGCCTCTTGTTTACTATTATTTTCGATTTTGTTTTTTTTAATGATATTTTCTGTGGTTAAAGGGGCTAGTATTTAATAAATTAATGAATAATATAGATATTTCCGCTATGCGGTGTTTGTCGAAATAAGTAAATTGCTACTACTTTTAATATCATCCTTTTATAATTTCTAATATTAATCGTTTTATTATTATTATTACTATTTTTTGGTAAATAGTTTTTTTTATAGCTTTTTGCCAGCAGTCGCACATTTTGTACACTGCAGGGAACTTGATTATTGATCATTGTAATATTCTTTGCTTGTCAGTTCTTTGTACGCGTTGCCCGCCTGCACCCTTTGGTTATTTTTGTTTGTCTAAATCATTAGGTTAATATAGTTGTATTATTTTTATGATTATTTTTTTTTAGTGCTTAGCATTTACATTAATCCTAATTTTTATATACCTTATCTTCCTGTTCTCTCTTGCGGTTGTCGTCAGCAATTAACGAGTTACCCTTATTACTGAAAATTATTTCATAACTTAATATTTTCTACATCTTTCTGGTGTTATTGTCAAAATAGCCCATTTAAATATAAGATCTCTTATACCTCACCTCGATGAATTAAAGCAAACCATAAATAATAATAATATTGATGTAATGTGTGTGTCCGGAACTTGGCTTAACAGTAACATAGATTCTGCTTCTATTAATATTCCTGAGTATAAATTATATAGAAGGGACCGTAACGGTACAATGCGAGGTGGGGGAGTTGCAGTCTTTGTGAGTAGTAAGCTTAAATTTAAAATTTCATTGGTGGAATTTAATCTTAACTATAGTTTTGAGTACATTTGCTTAAAAATATCAGTACACACAAAAACTCTGCTCTTGGGAACGGTGTATAGGCCGCAGAGAAATAATTTAAATTCCTTCGTCGGTCAACTGGATATGTTTTCGTTTTTGCTGCCCACTGTTGATCATTGTGTACTTGTGGGTGATGTGAACGTGAATCTATTTAACTTGAACAACCCTCTTTCTGATTCGATGAGTACATACAGCATGTCTCAATTGATTAGGGAGGCAACACGTTTTACTTATACTAGTCAGTCCATGCTAGATCCAATTTTTATCACCTGCCCTGAGGAGGTAAGTCACAGTGGCACGTTAGAAATTCATTACTTTGATCACAGGCTTGTTTTTTGTAATCTTTCCATAAGAATCAATAAACACAAACAAAAAATGGTTAAAATTCGTGACTTTAATCACAATACGTTTTTATTGGATTTGCTTAAGTGGCATAATTGTTATTATTCTAATGATATCAATGAGAAAATTAAATTTTTTAAGGACAATATTATAAATGCATTCAATATTCATGCGCCAGAGTGCCCTATAAGAGTCAGCAAGCCAAAGGCTCCATGGTCGACAGATGTTATAAAACTAATGATGAAAGAGCGTGATTTAGCATTGACCAAATTCAAACAT
Organism: Philopedon plagiatum; assembly: GCA_963971165.1. Lineage (NCBI taxonomy): Eukaryota > Metazoa > Arthropoda > Insecta > Coleoptera > Curculionidae > Philopedon > Philopedon plagiatum. Next base: position 72,390,956 of record OZ020189.1, on the reverse strand, counting down.
ACTAGGAATGAAGAAGTTAACAATCGATATAAACAACTAAGAAATTTTGTTTTGGCTTCCATAAGGCGGGAGAAGAGTAATTACTCTACAACTATGTTTAATCAGAGTGACAAGAAGGGGTTGCGTGCTTTGGGAGAAATAGGTGTTGGCATTAAAGATCGGGTTGAGTTACCTTCAGAGCTTAGCAAGCCTGATGATATTAACAACTATTTTTCCTCCTTTGTAAACAATACGAATGGTAATTGTCGGAATACTGTAGACTACTACAATAGCAATATGTTTAAACCTGGAAAAAATTTTAGTTTCAAGTTAGTCACTGTTGCAGATATCGAGAGCATAATAAACTCTATTAAATCCAATGCTGCTGGTAATGATTATTTCTCTTTAAAAATGATTAATTGTTGTTTACCAGTCCCCCAGATCTGTCATATCATACATTCTTGTTTAGAGCAGGGTTACTGTTTGGACATTAGTGCTTTACCTCCCTATTCGATATTTATGTGAAAGGACTTATTGACAACATTGTAGCAGAAAGGAGCATCTTCCTGTTCTCTCTTGCGGTTGTCGTCAGCAATTAACGAGTTATCCTTATTACTGAAAATTATTTCATAACTTAATATTTTCTACATCTTTCTGGTGTTATTGTCAAAATAGCCCATTTAAATATTTCCAAATAACAAAAAACAAAACAGTAAACAACAGTAGTCGTCGTCAAGAGAAGAAATCAAGAAGATGCTCTCTCAGCACTATTATTAAAATACAGTCCACTATTATAATTATTCAAAAATTTAATTAGAAAGTACAAGTTACCAATAAAAAAGTAAAGAGATAATAACTGGAGTTTTCTAGCCCCAACATTTGGTCCGAGCCGTAGCCGGATTTAGCTCCAGCGATACAGAAGAATCTCATCTCATTCTCAGACTCCGAAGATAGCCGCCGCTTGCCGCTTAATCCACACCTTGCTGCTGGTTTGCCGTAAAGTTGCCGCATATCGAAGTGAGTCCGTTCCTTTTATAAATAATATCAATTGTTCCTTTATAATTCAGTCTGGCTTCAGTTTGAGCTGGATCGTGTAAAAACTGTCAAAATAACTTTTAATAATTTCAAATGGAATGAGCGATCTGACATTTCTCTTAATGTTTTGTTAACATTAGGATTATTTACAGTGTTATTTCATTTTAAACCATTTATTTCCAACATTTCCATCCTCCCAATTCCCACATATTGGTTAGGTTGGACGCGCACCTTGCGTTTTGAATGTTTTGATTGTTGAAACGTCACATGACGTAACAAAAAGTAGTTCTCAATTTGTCACGTTCCTGCGATATCATTGGTCGAGCGCGCGTAGGAATTAAAACCCACAGCGGCCGCCTGGCAGCCGTATCCCTGGTGATACCGCGTTGCCAATTTTTGTACCTCACGCAAATAGAGAGATTTAGCGTTTGCTAAAATAACGTCTTTTCGCATGGTTGACGTTAAAATGCCATTGAATTAATAAATTTAAATTTGGCTTTTTTGCAAGTTTGTGTAAATTTATGAAGTTCGTTGAGGTAAATACACAAACATCAATTACATTAACTCGTTTTACTGGTTTTTAAGCCGCAGTTAGCTGCTAAAATAAAATAAATAATATACGTCAAACAATAGTGTATTTTTTAATATTTAGGTTCATTTGTATTCCTTATCCCTTACCCTAAAAATACCAAAAATGTCAGAAGCTGAGATTAAAAAATTAAAAGCCCAAAGAGGCAGCTTAAAAGGACAAATAACCAGATATTCAAATTATTTGTTAGATTTTCAGAATAATAAAGATTATGTTGAACTAGGCACTCGCCTTGAAAGAATTGATGATGTTTTAAATAAATTTGATTTTTGTCAATTAGAACTGGAGTCTTTAGTAGATGACCCCACTCACGAAACTGAAAGAGCTGAATTTGAAAAGGCTTATTTTACAGCGGTCTCTAAAGCTAGGGCACTATTAAATGATTTTCACATTAGTTCTCGGGCGTCTCAACAGCCTGCAGTTTCTGATCCCACATTAAACATTAAATTACCCCCTCTTAATTTACCTCATTTTGATGGAACTTTTGACAAATGGTTACAGTTCCACGACGCCTTTAAAGGTATTATTCATGAAAATAAAAATTTAGCTCCCACTCAAAGATTTTACTACCTTTTGTCATCTTTAAAGGGAGAAGCATTACAATGCATCCAGTCACTACAGGTAAGTGATAGTAATTATTCTGTAGCTTGGAAGCTTGTGTGTGAACGCTATCAAAATTCTAGACTTATCATAAACAGCCACTTAAAGGCAATTTTTGAAATACTCCCTTTAACTAGAGAGTCCAAAGAGGACTTACAGAAATTATTAAATGATTTACAAAAAAATATTCGTGCTCTCGAAAATTTAAACGAGCCTGTTAAGACATGGGATTCAATAATTATTTTCCTTATATCTTCGAAACTTGATAATAGGACACGAAGAGAATGGGAATTGTCTCTTAGTGATAACACATCTATGCCAAGTTATAACGATTTTATTAACTTTTTGTCAGGACGTTGTCAGGCGTTGGAAATGCTTGATTTTAAGTCGAAGTCAACTAGTGACAAGGTTCCGATCAATAAAAAACCTAAAAATAAAATATATTCACATTTATCTCAACAAAATTGTAAGGTTTGCAGTTTTTGTAAGGGATCTCACTTAATATATTATTGTCAAAACCTTTTGAAGCTTTCTATAAAAGATCGTATAAATGAAATAAGAAAATTACGCCTTTGCACACAATGTTTGCGAGCAGGTCACTCTAACAAAGATTGTAAAGGTGAAGACTGTCGCAAATGTAATAAGAACCATAATACTATTCTGCAGTTAGAGTCAACTGAAGTAAAAAACTCGTTGCCCGCAGTTGAAATTAAGGATTTCGAAAATTCCCAATCTTTTCAAGATAATTTAATTCAACCCTCAAATAATAATATTCTTACCGACTCTCAAGATAATTTCTCACGTGATTCAGTAACTACTCTGACTAATGAGAATTTAAATTCTTATATTCTACTTTCCACAGTTAATATTTATATTAAAGACGTAAATGGAAAACCAATTAAATGCAGAGCGCTGTTAGATTCTGGCAGCCAGTCCAACTATATGACATATGATTTATTAACAAAGTTAGGACTTGAAAAAATTAATGTAAATGTGTCTACTAGTGGTATTAGTAAAAATCTTGTTCATATAAAACACTCCGCAGAGGCTAAAATATTTTCCACCTTTAATAATTTTCAAGCTGAACTTAATTTTTTGATTTTAAATAAGATTACAGAAAACCTTCCTAATATGTCTTTTAAAAATGATCTTGTCAACATTCCTACAAATTTACAGTTGGCTGATCCTGACTATAACATTTCTAAACCCATTGAATTGCTCTTAGGAGCCAGTGTTTTTTGGACCTTATTATGTGTAGGACAAATAAAATTGGGCAAGGATATGCCAATTCTTCAAAAAACACACCTTTGTTGGATAATTTCAGGTCCATTAACCTTATTTAATATCAATAATACTGTTTGTAATTTAAATACAAATCACTTAAACATTCAACAACAACTTGAAAAATTTTGGAAGGTTGAAGAATGTCTGCCCGCTTCCAAGTTTTCTTCAGAAGAATTGGAATGCGAAGAGCATTTTACCAAAACTACTACTCGTAGTAGTGACGGAAAATTTATTGTAAGTTTACCAACTAAAGATAATCTTCAAAAACTCGGTGATTCTAAAGAATGCGCCCTGAAACGATTACAAAGCATTGAGAAACGTTTATTAAAAGATAAAAACCTTAAAAATCAGTACTATGACTTCATGAAAGAATACATTGATTTAGGACATATGTCTCTAATCGATAATAATGAAATAAAGTCCGATAAAACTCACTATTATTTGCCGCATCATTGTGTAGTTAAGACCTCTAGTTTGACTACAAAGTGTCGCGTAGTCTTTGACGCTTCTGCGAAGACATCAACGGGGTTGTCCCTCAATGATGTGTTAAAGGTCGGTCCTGTAATTCAAGATGAACTTTTTTCGATTGTTGTTAGGTTTCGCTGTCATAACTATGTGATTACCGGTGATGTAGAAAAAATGTACCGGATGATATATATTAACGAAACTGAGCGCGATTTACAGCGTATTGTTTGGAGATTTCATCCTAATGACGAGATAAAACATTATAGGCTAAACACCGTCACATACGGTACTGCACCCGCTTCTTTTTTAGCAGTCCGATCATTACATCAGGTAGCCCTTGATAATATAGAAAAATATCCGGAAGAATGTTACGTTATCTTAAAAGATTTCTACGTGGATGACCTTATTAGCGGAGCATCTACTATTGAAGAAGCTAAAAAGCTTAAAAATAACATTTCAAACTTATTGTCTAGTGCCGGTTTCCAGTTACGCAAATGGGCATCAAATAATAAAGATATTTTAGAATTCTCAACTAAATCTGATCTTCCTCAATATTTCATTACAGATGATAAGAATATAAAAACGTTGGGCCTAATTTGGGACCCTAATAAAGATGCTTTAACTTACTCTGTCAATCTTGATGAAAGTCCACATAAACGAGTTACTAAACGGTTTATTTTATCCGTGATTTCACAAATCTTTGACCCCCTCGGGTTAATAGGGCCCATGAGTATGCGCGCCAAGCTAATTCTTCAACAACTATGGAAGGACAAAATAGACTGGGATCAAACAGTTCCTATGAACTTGTTCACCGCATTTGTTCAGTTTTATAAACAAATTTTAGATATCAATAAAATTTCTATCCCGAGACATGTATGCCTTAAAGATTCAGTTGAAATAACTGTACACGGCTTTTGTGACGCTTCGATTTCCGCTTACGGAGCTTGTTTGTACTTAGTTTAAAAAAACTCAAAAAATGTTTATTATTCCCAACTACTTTGTGCCAAATCAAGGGTGGCTCCTTTAAAAAGTTTATCACTTCCACGACTTGAGTTGTGTGGCGCTCTTTTGCTGGCCATCTTATTAAAAAAGATTTTAGACTCCCTAAAGGTGGACATTGCAGCAACTTATTGTTGGACAGATTCAACAATCGTTCTGTCATGGCTTTCTATGGAGCCCAGTAACTTAAAAACATTCGTGTCAAATCGTGTTTCTAATATTCAAACAATAACTGGTGTTTCTCAGTGGAACCATGTTCGTTCGCAGGAAAATCCTGCCGATATTATTTCCCGTGGAATGAGCCCCAGTGAATTAATGGTCTCTGATTTATGGTGGTTTGGTCCACATTGGCTAAAGGAAGACTCTTCTAAATGGCCAATTCAAGGTACGATTTATAATAACGATGTCCCCGAAAGACGTCCAGATAAAGTCTTAAACTCTTATTCAACCAATGATGACTTTAAACTGTTAGAACGTTTTTCTTCATATTTGAAATTGTTACATGTCACCGCATATTGTTTAAGATTTTATCATAACACAAAAAATAAAAATTCTCGATTAACAGGTCCTCTCTCAGCATTTGAGATAGATAATGCTTTAAATACTTTAGTTTTTGTAGCGCAAAGACAAGATTTTTTTAAAGAAATACAAGCTCTTAAAAATTCAAAGGCTTTACCTAATAAAACTAGAATTTTAAATTTAGACCCTTTCTTAGAAAACGGTTTACTGAGAGTAGGAGGCAGGTTAAGGAACTCAAATTTGCCCGATCAACAAAAACATCCCTTATTATTGTCTGATAAAAATCCTTTAACCAAGCTTTTAATAAAGTATCAACATGAAAAAATGTTACATGCTGGTTCTCAGTCTGTTTTATATAGCTTGAGAGAACAGATTTGGCCTTTAAATGGCAGGACTTTGGTGAGAGGAATAATAAGAAAATGTCTTACTTGCTTTAAGGCAAACCCGATTAGCGTTTTCCCAAAAATGGGTGACCTTCCGTCATCACGGGTGTCATATTCACCGCCTTTTAGCAAAGTAGGTTTGGATTTTGCTGGACCGTTCATGGTAAAAGACGGCAAGACCCGTAACAGAACCTTTGTAAAGGCTTATCTATGTGCCTTTATATGCTTTTCTACCAAGGCTGTTCACTTCGAGCTTGTGGGAGATCTTTCCTCTCATGCTTTTTTAGACGCATTAAAGCGTTTTGTAGCTCGAAGGGGACTACCAAGTGACATTTTTTCCGATAACGCCACTAACTTTGTTGGCGCCGCTAACGATCTTCACGAAATTTATCAAAAAATTCATGATTTTAAAATAACCGATTTTGGGATTAAATCGTTTTTTACCGATAATAAAATTCAATGGCATTTTATCCCACCGCGCTCTCCGCATTTTGGCGGCCTTTGGGAGGCTTGTATAAAATCGTGTAAATATCATCTTAAGAGAATTGTCGGAGATGCTCATTTAACCTTTGAGCAGTTATATACGGTGTTGGTTCAGATTGAATCCATTCTGAATTCCCGTCCTTTGACTCCTTTGTCCCAAAATCCAAATGATCTTCATCCCTTGACGCCCTCTCACTTCCTTATCGGACGAATGGCAACCAGCTTACCACAACGAAATGTTGAAGACGTTCCGCCAAACAGACTTGTCCAGTATGAGAGATTGCAGCAGTTAGTGCAACATTTTTGGAAGAGGTGGCATCATGAATATTTGAACAACCTTCAATCACGATCCAAGTGGAAGTCCTCACCTTGTGTCCTTAAACCAGGGATGATGGTTTTAATAAAGGAGGATAGCATACCACTACTTGAATGGCCGATTGGTCGAATAACTGAAGTTTTTCCCGGACGAGACGATATAGTGCGGGTGGTGACCGTTAAAACCGCAAAGGGAACTTTCAAACGTGCTTTTAGCAAAGTGTGTCCTTTGCCGTTTGATTAAAAGACAATCCCAACTTATTGAAAATTGCCCTAGGAATTTTCAAGGGGGGCGGTATGTTTGGACATTAGTGCTTTACCTCCCTGTTTGGACATTAGTGCTTTACCTCCCTATTCGATATTTATGTGAAAGGACTTATTGACAACATTGTAGCAGAAAGGAGCAGCGTCCCGTCTGGTTTCCAAAAAACAAAACAGTAAACAACAGTAGTCGTCGTCAAGAGAAGAAATCAAGAAGATGCTCTCTCAGCACTATTATTAAAATACAGTCCACTATTATAATTATTCAAAAATTTAATTAGAAAGTACAAGTTACAAATAAAAAAGTAAAGAGATAATAACTGGAGTTTTCTAGCCCCAACAGTTACTTTCCCATAAGCTGGAGAGAGGCCATTATATATCCTATACCTAAAGTAACTACCCTGTTGCTTTATCTGATTTGCGGCCTATAAGTTTGTTGCCAATACTTTCCAAAATTTTAGAAAAGGTCATTTGTGTTCAAATTTATAGCATATTTAAAAATGACAACAAAATTGTTTCAATCTTCACTAAATTTTTATTTATAAACATGACAATTGTTTCGACAACACAGTGTCTTCGTCGGATGGCTGGTGTAAACTAACTGTTCTTATTATATGTATTAAGTACTCACAAAATTTTTACCTAAATTTTTACAAGCTGGTGATTATGTTTACAATACAATTAGGAGTAGGTAATGTCCTTATTTTACAATTTTAAGTTATATACCACAATACCGTTTTATTGCTGGAGGAATTTAAAACAAATTATAAATTTAACAATGGGGAACTATTCAAGTCCAGCTGGTCATTTAATAATATGTTTAATTTTTTACATTTATTTATTTCCATATTCTCTAATAAATTAAGTTTTACCGATTTGTTTTCTAACTGTAAAATTTCAAAATTATCATCAAACCTATGTTGCTCGTTATTCAAATGTAGAGCATAATGTGAATTATTAATTTTTTTGTTATAACTGGTTTTGTGTTCTTTAAGTCTTATTTCAAAGCTTCTGCCTGTTTGTCCAATATAAATTTTTGGGCAGCTGCCACATTTAAGTTTGTAAACACGACATTTATGTTCTTTTTATAGAGCGCCAACAGCGCTCTATATACCGAGCCGTTGGTCAGGAAAATGTGTGTGTGTGTGTGTGTGTGAAAGTTGTCCGTTTTGACATTTTCACCTTTTCAATTTTTTTTCTCGAAAACGGTTGGAGGTGGCACAACCAAATTTTCTGGGTTAATAGAGGGATAGTGCGGCTAGCTTCGGTAAAAAATTCAGTTATACAGGGTGTTCCGTTTCGGAGATATAAAACGTCAAAGTCGAAATTTCAGCGATTTCCGTTGAAAGCGGGTACAGGTCGCAAAAGTGAATTAAATCGATTTAAATTTTTGAAGGTTGTGGAGGACCGGGAGCTTCAGAACCCTATTGAAACTGGCGGTATTCGGCAAATGGGAAGTAATTTTTTTGAATTTTTTTATGTCGAAAAATGCTGTTTGTAGACCCCACTTTGGCACTGAATAAGTCGAAGCCGGAGCCTCGGACAGAAAAACGTATTTGAACATAAAACTAAAGAATCTCAAATAATTTCTTTTTGCAATACATTTACCTATACCTAAAACGACTGGAAATTGGAAAAATTTGGGAAAAAGTGGAAATTACGATTTTTCATGCTAATTTTTGACGGTTGTCAATTTTTTTGGGGGTCAAAATGGATTCAAATCGAAATCCCATGTGCCTTATCGGAAAGAGCTCGCCGAAATACGTTCCAAACGTATTTTTTGGTTCCTTCATTCTTAATAGGAAAGGAGCAATCGATAATTAAATTTAGATTTTTTACGATTTTTTTTCATGACATCTCTACATTTGAATCACTCTGTATCTTTTCCTATCTAATTTCTTCCAACTTTTTCAACGCTATCCCTTGGGGATATAATCAGGCTTTAAAATGAATCCCGAATGGGTGATCCAGGGCCTGATTTACAAACTCATTTTTTCTGTTTTTTTTCCATCAAAATTCATCTTTAAATGGCATTATTATGTATTATTTCTCTTATTTGAAAGCTCTTTTTTGGTTTATTTTCTTCCTACATCATCTGAGAACACTCCACACTAATTAAAATTACATATTTTTTCGCTAAAGTTATAAATAAATACCTTTTTTTGCATCGCTGCAGGAAAAATTTTAAAAAGTACATATATAAAAGCCGTGCCTTGGAGAAACAAATGAAACGGACCCTCTTTACATCGAAATTAAAATATGACCTGTCAAAATGTCATGAAAATAACAGTTTTTGTAGCGATATTGGAAGCTTCCTGGACCGATTTCGGCTTGAAATATACATGGCAAAGGTAAAACGGACTTTATATTTTTAGTTAAAATACATTTCATTGGACGATTTAAGCATTAAATACGAATTTTTTTAATTTTTCTCAGACCATGCAAATGCATGCCAAAATCAGTTTCTTACGGAGAAATGTATTAAAATATGAAGGGTCGAAATGTCGCAAAAATGTCAGTTTTCCTTGCGAGATTTTAGGGTTTCTGAACCGTTTTCGACTTGTATAATACCGGGCAACGCCTCTATAGACCTTCCCGTGTGGATTTCGGAACATATAATTTGAAGAATTAGTCATTAAATACCAATTTTAACAATTTTTCGATGACGCTGCGAAGCATCATAGAAAGGCTATTCCATGAGGTAGTATACGGGGTAAATCACAATGACGGGTCTGATTTAAATTTTGCTTAGATTTGTTATTAATTGAGAACGGATTATTCGATTGAAAAGAGTGATGTGGCAATCGAAAGGGGAGGAAGTAAGCTATTTTATTTGAAAATAATTTCGACATTTCGTTGGCATGACGACGAAAAATTTGCTATTTCCGATATTTATTGAGTTAGAGAGCTGAAATTTGATATATGGGAAGAATTCGGTCAATCATTCAAAATTATATGTGTAAATTTTGATTCGCATGGTTTCTATAGCAACGATTAAAGATAAAGTTGACAATTTCTAACTCACGTACGGCTGATCTGATTGAAACGAGTGAGGTGGCAATCGAAAGGGAACGAAGTAAGCTACTTTTTTATGTGAAAATAATTTTGACATTTCGTTGCCATGACGACGAACAGTTTGCTAGTTCCATTATTTATTGAGTTTTAGAGTTTAAATTTGATATCTGGGTAGAATTCGGTCACTCATTCAAAAATATTTTTATAAATTTTGATTCCGATGATTACCATAGCAACGATTGAGCATAAAGTTGATCATTTTTAACTCGCGAACGGCTTATCTGATTGAAACCAGTAAAGTGACGATCGAAATGTTAGAAAGTACACTACTTTTTTATGTGAAAATAATTTTGACATTTCGTTGCCGGGACGATGAACAATTTGCTATTTTCGTTATTTATTGAGTTGGAAAGTTGAAAACTGATATCTCGGAAGAATTCGGTCACTCATTCAAAAATATATCTGGAAAAATCGATTCCCATGGTTGGCATAGCAACGATTAAGGATAAAGTTGACAATTTATAACTCGCGGACGCCTTCTGCGACTGGAACGAGTGAGGTGGCTATCGAAAGGGGTGGAAGTAAACTACTTTTTTATTTGAAAATAATTTCGATTTTTGGTAGTCATGACGACGATCAATTTGATTTCTCCGTTATTTATTGAGTTGCAGAGTAGAAATTTCGCATCTAAGTAGAATTCGGTCAATCATTGAAAAATATTTTTGCAATTTTCAATTTTAATGATTGCCATAGCAACGATTAGGGGTAAAGTTAACAACTTACAACTCGCGAACGGCTTCTTAGATTGAAAGAAGCGACGTTCATAATATGTATGCACAATTTTTTTCCATAGAGACATCAGTGGCGTGCCCGAAGGGCTCGCCACCAATCTTCATCCAGCTCGACCCTTTCAGGAAGATGATGTTATCTAATGTATGGTTCAAAGCCGATCGAAAGATGACAAGTTTAATTTAGTAGGGTTTCAGCGAAATCGTACATATTGTATTTATATGTAATATGTGTTTGTATGTATATAGCGATACGGTTACGAAGGGCGCTCTATTCTGCATCATCAGTCCGTAGGAGTGTGATATCTTCCTTAATACATGGCCTAGAAACACGAAACTTTCAGGGCATGACAATGATGATATTACCGACCTTATAGAGCCCCTCGGGGGGCGATTAAGCGCTCTATGCAATCTAGTTATAGACCGCCTTTCAGGCTCGGTCTATATACCGAGCCCTTGGTCAGAAAATGTGTGTGTGTATGTGCGTGCGTGCGTGCGTATGTTGTCCGTTTCGACATTTTCACTTTTTCAATTTTTTTTCTCGAAAATGGTTAGAGTGGCGGCAACCAAATTTTCTGGGTTAATAGAGGGATAGTGTGGCTAGCTTCGGTAAAAAATTCAGTTATACAGGGTGTTCCGTTTCGGAGATATAAAACGTCAAAGTCGAAATTTCAGCGATTTCCGTTGAAATCGGGTACAGGTCGCAAAAGTGAATTAAATCGATTTAAATTTTTGGAGGTTGTGAAAGACCGGGAGCTTCAGAACCCTATTGAAACTGGCGGTATTCGGAAAATGGGAAAGTAGAGATAGATAGGGAGTTCTACGCCAAGAGCTCCTAAGCAAAGTGTGCAAACCCAACTCCGATACCGAGAAGACGAGAGCAAACCCAGCCGGTACCGAGCGAACCAGAGCAAACCCAACCCCGATATCGAACGCACTCACTCAAACCCAACCCGATACCGAACGCACCTAATCAAACCCAACTGTCAACTGTCAACTGTCATCTGTCAACTGTCATCTGTCAACTGTCATATGTCATCTGTCACACTCTTGGGCGCTAATTACTTTGGTCTTAACTACTTGGGCACTATCTATTTGGGGGCACTATCTATTCTTCTCCTTCTTCTTCTTCTTTCTGCCGTTTTTGTTCACGATGACGTCACAAACGTTTTAATCCTACCTAATTAAATATTGTATTTATTTCGTAAGTCGCATATGCACTGAAAAAAGTTTTCTGTCCAAGGCGCGGATCGAACCCGCACACACCATGTGTATAATTTCGTATTATATACGTTTCCCAGCTATAGAACCAAGTACGCCACGACACCTAGTTGAATAAATAAACCGGGAAAATGATATCTTCCGGGAGTTTGGACGTGACGTAGTAGGTATGTTTTATGTGTTTTTTGCGATATACAAATTAAAAAATACGTAACGTGTTCGGGGGCGTTGTCATAAGACGTTTAAAAAAAGAATGGCGTTGATCGGCCCTTTGGTTCCGGAGAAAATAATAGTATTATGCTACTACATACATATAAAGCGTCGTGCGCATGGCACGTTTTTGCGATATAAAAATTTAAAAAAATACGTCACGTGTTCGGGGACGTTGTCAGAAGGCGTTTAAAAAAAGAATGGTGTTGATCGGCCCTTTGGTTCCGTAGAAAATAATAGTATTATGCTACTACATACATATAAAGCGTCGTGCGCATGGCACGTTTGTGCGATATAAGAATTTAAAAAATCCGTCACGTGTTCGGGGACGTTGTCAGAAGGCGTTTAAAAAAGAATGGCGTTGATCGGCCCTTTGGCTCCGGAGAAAATGCTACTACATACATATAAAGCGTCATGCGCATGGTACGTTGTTGCGATATAAAAAATTAAAAAATACGTCACGTGCTCGGGAGCGTTGACAGAAGGCGTTTAAAAAAAGAATGGCGTTGATCGGCCCTTTGGTTCCGTAGAAAATAATAGTTTTATGCTACTACATACATATAACGCGTACTGCGCATGGTCAGAATGCTGGCAGTGCTGGCAGTACTGGCAGCAATTTTACACTCTAACTGGGGACGCGGAGAAAAAATCGCAAAATAGATTTTTTTCGCCTCGACTTTGGTGAGAGTACAAAATAGCTGCCAGCATTGCCAGTATTGCCAGCACGCTCGCAGCGCCCTCTCACTAACGCTCGCTGGTCAATCTTGGAACTATGCCTGCATACTCGCAGCGCCCCCTCACTAACGGTCGCTGGCCAATTTTCAAACTAACCGAAGGTTGGGCCGAAAGCCACCGAGGACTACCGAGCAACCGAGTGAGAACGCAGTGGATGACGGTGTGTCACCGCAGGCTGGTCGACGAGCGTGGTCCGGCTGGCGTTTGTGTTAGCGATAAGCAGCAGTCTTAGACGCCAAAAAATTAATAAATTTAAATTAAAAAGTAACAAAAAATTCCCGATCATGATTGTAGACCCGTACGAAAGCTCTTAGTGGCGTAGAAAATAAATATTTCAATTACATGTATTAACATATAAAGCTCTGCTGAGCCTATCCGAGGTTGTCACTCAATGAGTGTAGGGTGAAAAAGTGGGCTAGAGCCTGGGGAATGCCTCTGTGATGCCAAAGTTGATTGTAGACCCGTACGAAAGCTCTCAGTGGCGTAGAAAATAAATATTTCAATTACATGTATTAACATATAAAGTTCTACTGAGTCTATCCGAGGTTGTCTCTCATTGAGTGTAGGGTGAAAACGTGAACTAAAGCCTGTTGAATGCCCACGTAATGCCAAAGTTGATTGTAGACCCGTACGGAAGCTCTCAGTGGCGTAGAAATTAAATATTTCAATTACATGTATTAACATATAAAGCTCTGCTGAGTCTATCCGAGGTTGTCACTCAATGAGTGTAGGGTGAAAACGTGAACTAAAGCCTGCAGAATGCCTCTGTCATGTCAAAGTTGATTGTAGACCCGTACGGAAGCTCTCAGTGACGTAGAAATGAAATATTTCAATTACATGTATTAACATATAAAGCTCTGCTGAGTCTATCCGAGGTTGTCACTCAATGAGTGTAGGGTGAAAACGTGAACTAAAACCTGCAGAATGCCTCTGTGATGTCAAAGTTGATTGTAGACCCGTACGGAAGCTCTCAGTGACGTAGAAATGAAATATTTCAATTACATGTATTAAAAAATACACTGTTGCTGAGTCTATCCGAGGCTGTCTCTCACTGAATGTAGGGTAAAAAACTGAGGCTAGAGCCTGCAGAAGGTCTCTGTGATGAGACGTGACGTAGTAGGTATGTTGTATGTATTTTAGGTGGATACTATAATAATAATAATAATAATAATAATAATAATAATAATAATAAAATAGTTTCTTTATATTTAACATACATCACGTGTGTGTCAACATGTGCACTCGCAGCCGGCGATATCGGGAACAGCTCGTCGTCGTCGTCGGCTCCAGGTGGCCCTACACACACACAACGGTGTTGCTGTCGAGGGTCTTACCGCGTATACCACAATATTACATGCTTTAAAGATTGCATCATAAGCGGAAAAATACCAGACGAAGCGCGCTAAAATTGATCGACACGAGGCACGGTCAACCTGTGCACTCGCAGCCGGCGATATCGGGAACGGCTCGTCGTCGTCGTCGGCTCCAGGTGGCCCTCCACACAAAACGGTGTTGCTGTCGTGAGCCTTGTCACGTATACCACGATATTACATGGTAAAAAAAAATTGCATCATCATCATCAGCGAAACAATTTCCAGGTAAAGCGCGCTAACAGTGATCGACACGAGGCACAGTCAACCTGTGCACCTGTGCTGTGCAGGTGCACCTGTGCACTGTGCTGTTGCTGGGCGTTGGCGATGCACCGCTCACTTTTTTTGTGTAGACGCGCTTGGGGACGCTTTCAAGTGTGAGAACGCTGGCCTATTCACCAGTCGTTAGCAAGGTTTCGTGCAGAGCAGTCGATTCTGGAAAAAATATACGTTGGTTTTGTTTTTTCTTGTGTTATAAAGTGTGTGTATTTGTGTAATATTATTTGGTAAGTACATTTATATGTATTATATCAAGAAACAACTAAAAAGTACTTCAATTCTCTAGTAAAAATCTGTTGTCGTAGCTTAGCAAATAATTATTATTTATGTGTAGAGCAGTGTTAAAAATATTACAGATATGTCTGTCTGTATATCATAGATCTATTATTAAAAACGCTTATACTTAGTTATACCGTTTTGCCTTCTACTTGTAGAAAAAATTAAAAAGGATTGAAATATTCCCATAATAAGAATAATAATTTGTTCATGCGTCTGTCACACAAACCGATAGTTCTATAAGGCTGAAAAATATAAGTGCGTAATATCATGAAATAGCTAAAAATGTATCAATCGCTGCTAACCTCAACCCTCATCCGCAACTATATTGTTTTTTACAGAAAATGTTTGTCTGTCAGCACTGCAACCAGTCGTTCTCCAAGAAAAGCAACCTCACACGATATGGAGATTGCCGTCTGATAGCGCAAACGTGTGAAGCTTGTGGGGAAACTTGTAAATCAACAGGGGCTCTACAACAGCATCAGCAAAGGAAGCACAGAGCTCCAAAAAGACAAATACCTTCCCTACAAGCCGATCAAGTAAAAAAGGCTAGACTTGACCTTCAGGAGAGTAAGTTAAATTTTTCAGGGTTTCATTACGGGTTTGATTAATAGCAAATCTGCTCTTATTTTTACTAAATATTTTTTTCCTAGTGCAAGAACCATCGACGTCAGCTACGCAGCACTGTTCACTATGTCAGATAGATGTCACCACCAACCGCTGGCTGGGACATCTAAGAACCCAACGTCACCGAGAACAATGCTGCGTGGTGCAGGAGGAAGGTGTAGAGCTCGTGAAAACGTCCTTTAGAAGCCGAATTGCTACCTACCGACTTTCTTCAAACCAAGACCCCACCGACATCAAGAGATACCTCGACAATCTAAGAGATAAATTTGTCAAGTTGGTGGGGGGCATTTTACAACAGTACGAACTCCTAAAAGTCGGTTTGGAGCTTTTTGGCCGCTTCCTTCTGCAGACCAAGGAAACAGATGAAGTCAAGTCGTTTAACAGCAAATATGTGATGGTTAGCGAGGCGACCGATAATATACGTTGGTTTTGTTTTTTCTTGTGTTATAAAGTGTGTGTATTTGTGTAATATTATTTGGTAAGTACATTTATATGTATTATATCAAGAAACAACTAAAAAGTACTTCAATTCTCTAGTAAAAATCTGTTGTCGTAGCTTAGCAAATAATTATTATTTATGTGTAGAGCAGTGTTAAAAATATTACAGATATGTCTGTCTGTATATCATAGATCTATTATTAAAAACGCTTATACTTAGTTATACCGTTTTGCCTTCTACTTGTAGAAAAAATTAAAAAGGATTGAAATATTCCCATAATAAGAATAATAATTTGTTCATGCGTCTGTCACACAAACCGATAGTTCTATAAGGCTGAAAAATATAAGTGCGTAATATCATGAAATAGCTAAAAATGTATCAATCGCTGCTAACCTCAACCCTCATCCGCAACTATATTGTTTTTTACAGAAAATGTTTGTCTGTCAGCACTGCAACCAGTCGTTCTCCAAGAAAAGCAACCTCACACGATATGGAGATTGCCGTCTGATAGCGCAAACGTGTGAAGCTTGTGGGGAAACTTGTAAATCAACAGGGGCTCTACAACAGCATCAGCAAAGGAAGCACAGAGCTCCAAAAAGACAAATACCTTCCCTACAAGCCGATCAAGTAAAAAAGGCTAGACTTGACCTTCAGGAGAGTAAGTTAAATTTTTCAGGGTTTCATTACGGGTTTGATTAATAGCAAATCTGCTCTTATTTTTACTAAATATTTTTTTCCTAGTGCAAGAACCATCGACGTCAGCTACGCAGCACTGTTCACTATGTCAGATAGATGTCACCACCAACCGCTGGCTGGGACATCTAAGAACCCAACGTCACCGAGAACAATGCTGCGTGGTGCAGGAGGAAGGTGTAGAGCTCGTGAAAACGTCCTTTAGAAGCCGAATTGCTACCTACCGACTTTCTTCAAACCAAGACCCCACCGACATCAAGAGATACCTCGACAATCTAAGAGATAAATTTGTCAAGTTGGTGGGGGGCATTTTACAACAGTACGAACTCCTAAAAGTCGGTTTGGAGCTTTTTGGCCGCTTCCTTCTGCAGACCAAGGAAACAGATGAAGTCAAGTCGTTTAACAGCAAATATGTGATGGTTAGCGAGGCGACCGATTTGGAGGAGTTGTTCAACCAGTTTGCTGTGATCCTTGACAAGAAGTATTCTGAATTCAAGGAAAAAGACAGCGGTAAGTATTTTTTCACAACAAAAATAACATACTTTCTAACACTGTAAAAACTTAATACTAAATTGCTGTTTCTATTGTTGCAGGGTGGGTGCTTCAACAACTCCTCCACTTGGAATTATGGATTAACAAGATCAAGCCTCTAAAGCCATCCTCCTACATTCCACTGCCTAAGGAGATTGAAGCAAAGAAAGCTGTTCTGAACATCCAGAACGCGGATGAAAAATGTTTCATGTGGTCAGTCCTAGCCGCCCTACATCCTTTGGATCGAGCTCAAAATGCAAATAGAGTCGCGAACTATTTGCCTTTTGAAAACGAGCTGGACTTTACAGGTATGGAATTTCCGATTAAACTTATCGATATATTAAAGTTTGAGCGGCTCAATAATATTTCTATTAATGTCTATGGACTTGAAAGGGTTTTTGACAATGGCAAAAATATTATTGAAGTCGTGGGGCCCTTATACTTTACAAATTCTCGTAATAGGGAGCGACATGTAAATTTGTTAGTAATCAGTAATGACTATGGCAATAGTCATTACTGCTTAATAAGAAGTTTATCTCGCCTGATCTCAAGACAGTTATCCAACCACCATGGTGAAAAGTATTTATGTGATGGTTGTTTATCTTATTTTTATTCAGAGCAAAAATTAAAAGAACATCAAGAACATGATTGCGGGCACGTTTTAGCTAAAGTCCCAACAACAGATTTAAAAAAAAATAAATATGGCGAAGAGATTCCCGAGAATATTTTGAAATTTACAAACTTTGAAAAGAAATTAAAGGTGCCTTTCGTTGTTTATGCTGATTTCGAGACTATCCTTGAACCTATCGATACAGAGGAAAATGTGCAGGATCCCGATACGTCATACACTGTGAAAACGCATAAGCATGTCCCGTACTCTTTCGGTTACTACATCAAATGTGACTTTGATGATGCTCATTCGATTTACCAAAGTTATAGGGGTCCGGATGCCCACAAAGAATTCGTAAAACGCTTAGAGACTGATTGTAAATCAATCTATAATCGCTTTATGAAGGAAGTAGTACCCATGATTCCTATTTCTGCGGCACAAGAGATTGAGCATCAAAATGCTGTGGTGTGTCATATCTGCGAAAAGCCATTTGATGTAGCATTAAACGATCGCGTGCACGACCACAATCACTCAAATGGCGCATATCGGGCGCCTGCGCACTCTGTATGCAACCTAAATTACAAAATCCCTCAATTTATACCTATCTTTTTCCATAACATGTCCAATTTTGATTCCCACCTGTTTATCAAGGAATTGGCTGCCAACGAAGAAAAGCTGGATGTTATCCCTCAAAACAAGGAAAAGTATATATCATTTACTAAGCATGTTTTGGTGGATAACATCGAGAACAAAGATGGCAAACAACGACGGGTATTTTTAAAATTACGCTTTCTCGACAGTTTTCGTTTCATTGCCAGCGGTCTAGATAAGCTCAGTCAAAATTTAAAACCAGAGCAATGTCGAGAAGTTAGAAAATATTTCGCGGAGGAAAATAAGTTTCAGCTTATTCGGCAGAAGGGTGTCTTCCCATATAATTACGTAGACAGTTTCGAAAAATTAAATGATACAGAGCTTCCATCGCATAAAGACTTCTACAATCAGCTAAAGAAAGAAAACATTAGCAAAGAGGATTACAAGCGTGCTTGGACTGTGTGGAATTTATTTGAGTGCAAAACTTTAGGCGAATATTCAGATCTTTATTTAAAATCCGACGTTTTATTATTAACAGATGTTTTTGAAAGTTTTAGAGACGTATGCCTAGATACTTACCACCTCGATCCTGCTCAGTATTTTAGCGCACCAGGACTTTCGCTAGATTCTGCCCTTAAGTCAACGGGCGTAAATCTTGAATTACTGACAGATCTAGACATGGTACACTTCTTTAAACACGGTATTCGCGGCGGGGTCAGTCAGTGTAGCGTTAGAAAAGCTTTCGCGAACAATAAATTTCTACCTCATTATGACGCTTCCAAACCTACTTCCTACATCATGTATTTGGATGCTACCAACCTGTATGGCGCAGCCATGTCACAATATTTACCAACGGGGAATTTTCAGTGGTTAGATGAGCCTGAAATTCAAAACTTAGAGTACATGAATGTCGCGAGTGATTCTAAAACTGGCTACGTATTAGAGGTAGATTTAGAATATCCGGAACAGTTACATTATTTGCACAACGAACTACCCTTTTGCCCACAATCCATTGCTTCTCCAGAATCCAAATTTCAAGATATTAAAAAATTAATTCCCAATTTGAAGTCTAAGAGTAAATATATAATTCATTGCCAAAATTTGCGTCAGGCTTTAGATCATGGGCTTAAGCTCACAAAAATTCATCGCGTATTAAGTTTCGACCAATCACCATGGCTTAAGAAATATATCGATCTAAACACAGCAATGCGCAATAAAGCGAAAAATAAGTTTGAGAAGGATTTCTTTAAACTTATGAACAATGCTGTGTTTGGTAAAACAATGGAAAATGTAGAGAAAAGGGTAGATGTTAAGCTGGTTTCCCATTGGGAAAATATTGGTAGAAGGTTGGGGGCCGAAGCGTTAATCTCGAAACCTCATTTTAAAGACCGCACTATTTTCAGCGAGAACCTGGTAGCTATCCAGATGAAAAAACAGAAAGTCGTATATAATAAACCTATTTACGTAGGTTTTAGTATCTTGGAAATATCCAAGACAATTATATATGACTTTCTGTACGGGTATATCAAGCCAAAATATGGTAACAACGCGGTATTACTCTACACTGACACCGATTCCCTTGTGTTGAAAATTACAACTGAAAATTTCTATCATGACATGCGAGAAAATTTAGATAGGTTCGATACGTCCAATTACTCCCAAGATAACCCACATGATGTTCCTGTAAACCAGTCAATTTTGGGTAAAATGAAAGACGAGTATGCAGGAAAAATCATTTGGGATTTCTACGGCACCGGCGCGAAAGCATATTGTGTAAATGTTGAGGGAGAGTTGACGAAAAAAGCCAAGGGAGTTCCTGACTACGTCACGCAGAAAGAACTAACTCTGGATGATTATAGGGAGGCGGTTGACGTAGAAGGAACTCTCATTCATCGACAGATGAATACTTTCCGTTCGCATTTACATGATATGTATGTCGAACTGAAAAATAAAGTAGCGCTATCACTCGCGGACGATAAGCGTTATCTTATTCCCGGTGACTCGGAGAACACGCTTGCTTGGGGTCATAGAGATTATGAAAAGTATAAGGAATCATTGGAAATTCCATAAGCTAAGACTGATCACGGACAGCTAACTTTCCATCAATCCCTTTCGGTGGCTATATGTGTGACTTTAGAGGCTGTGATATTAGGCTAGTAATTTATTTTATTTATTTAATGATTGTATTTATTTTACCCCAATCTACTCTATTTACTATATGTTTTACACTTTATTTAATTATTGTATTTATTTTACCCAATTTACTCTATTTACTATATGTTTTACACTTTATTTAATTATTGTATTTATTTTACCCCAATTTACTCCATTTACTGTATGTTCATATTTACTTTATATGTTTTACACTTTATTAATTTTTTTTTTGTGTTTAAATTGTTGTCTTATTTCCTTAGTTAGAATAAAATAAATAAACAGAGTACTAGTTAGTAACAGAATACTGTTTGTATATTAAGCTTATACAATTCATAAATATGCTTTGCAAATAGGTGTATTAACTTCTCCGTCCATCTAAATAGATACTTGTCTGTTGTGGCATCTTCAAACTTGAGACTTCTCTTATCGCCATTGCGATGAAACACTAAAGTACACTATCCAATTATCATAACTATATCCACCCAATGGGTATTGAAACAATCAAAAGTGCTTAGAAATTCTTCAAATTCGCCACTGGAGAAATAAAGTTTACCATAACCAAGAGTATCCAAAATTACTTGTTTGCGTCCCACTTTTGATGTGTTAAAAATGACTGTTATAAAGTCATCAATCTCATAAACTCGGTTAGGCTTAGTCTTAAGAACTGGGACATCGGGACATCTAGAAGGACCTTCAAACACCTTATCCCAGCCGGAAGAGGAGGAGGAAGCCATTGGTAAGTTTAAATGGTAAGTTTTAAAAATATCCTAACCAAAGATGTCTTTTCTTTGTAAAACGTAATGTCACTTTTCAGCTTGCGTATTTTTTTCAAATGCTCGTCTAATTTAACTGACAAGTCGACTGCCTTCGTCATGTGGTCGAGTCTAACTGTCTAAATTTCTCAAGGGGGTCTAGTAACATAGGGTAAAATTAAACATGTAATGCAATTTAACTTCTTTATTTCGGAAAAAAATCATAAATATATGCATACAAGATTTTTGAATTCTCAGCACTACAAGCACAATATTCTAAACCATGATAAGAGCAAGTGGTTTTACTTAGAGATAATTTCGGTACATTAGCGCTATCCCTAGCAAATTCTAAATTAACAATATCGGGTATATTCTTAAAATATTTCATCGTGGAAAAAGTTTCAAGTAAAAAGGCTTTCTTTACATGTCCCTTCACATAGATGATATCAACATCTTGTAGATCGTTGTAGATAATGCGGTAAAGTTCATTGTAGTCGGTTTCGCCGGAATTGTAGTTTAAGCCATGTCGGTTCCCATATAGAAACATTGCTTGCTTCTGACAATCATAGGACAGTTCATAAAATGGCTTAACTGGTTTAAAAAGATAGTTCTTTATTTGCTTTCCATCGTAAATAGACAATTCTTTAGCTTGGAATTCTGGAACGCGGAATCCTTGAACGTCAACCACAACAAACCTCATCGTGACAGGGCTGGAGAGTAACTGACTACAACACATCACGTACTTGACCTGTTAAAGCCTGATACTCAAGCACTCGATCGTGAATAATTATACAGAAAGCACGTGACTCATTTGAGAAGTTTTCGGAACTTTGAAACCCCAACTTCACGTCGATGGTGTTCCTCTTGAGGGCTTCACTTTGTTTGGAACAGTCAATAACAAAGAGGGTTCTACTAGCGAAAGCGACAAATTCCAAAAGCGGTTCACACCGTTGTTTTCCCAAATAGGTTTTTTGAAAGTCCGTATACATCTGATAGGCTTCTGTAAACTGTCTATTGGCAAAGTTTAGGTTTAACGATTCATAGGGGTAAACTTCAGAATTTAAATGCAACTTGACGTCGGTGATGTCCAAATTATCAAAGTAGGTGCAATCAGCTTCAAAGTTATCTTTTCGCTTCTTCATAAAAAATACAATAACATATCGGGCTCTCTCAGACATCGTCTTAACGGTCCAAATATCACGATTTGTCGTTCTCAAAGCAGGCAGTTTATGTATTTCCCAGTTTCTAAACGGGATATATATCGGTTTGTTCTTTGCAATTTCATCCAAAAGTCTCAATTTCACTGCATCACTCGGGTAAATATGTCTAACTTTCAACTCAACCGTTTTTAACATTATTGTTGCCTTCTTAGTACCAGAGGACTTGTAGCAGTTATCGTCATGGCGAGCACGAACTAGTTTAATTTTCTGTTTACCCATTAATACATTGTGGTAATCGGCAAACACGCCAAACAATATTGAAAGTGGTATACGAAAATTAAAGTCTTTAGAAGTTTCGTCCAAGGTCTTAGCAATTCCACTAGGCCAATTCCATCCAGCTATGTCCAGAGCTCGGCTTTCTTGCTCATTTAAACATAGCATATTTTGAACTGTGCTAACAATGCCGGGATCTCGAATCTTTTCAATCTCCTTGCCATTAACTTCATAGGAAATGGTGTCAAAGAGAAAGGCGCCAGCATTATTGGTTAGGTCGCAAGTACCGGTCTTACCAGCAGCGTCTGCTGCTACCTTAAACGCACCCTCGATGTAGAGTTGAGCTTCACTCATATCCAAAAAGACATCTTGCTGATTGATAACAATCTCGATTTCGTCATTGTTATTAAACGAGTTGGTAAAGGGGTGATAAGTGTGCCATTCTTCGCGAACAACCGACTCATCGTTCCTGATTTGATTGAAGATTTGAAGTTTTTCTGACATGGTAGCGGTAGTGACTGCGTCTAGACTGCAAATATACTATATTTGAAAACGTGAGTGATCCCTTCGACTTCTGATCACTGAATGAACTGCTAGCTGAAGTATTAGTGCTTAAATACCTTTTAAATACTAGAACCATTTCGTCTAAGTTCTAATAGAATGACTACTTCTTCGCCTCGAAAATTAATAGGTCTAGAATCCTGGTCTACTAGCGTGAGAGTAATGTTGTAGATGCTTTTTTGGCTCACAGGTAAATAGATTAGATTCCTTGGCTCGATATTTATACTGTAGCCGGGATCGACGGTTGGTGCAAATTCGTAAAGAGTATGTGAGGGATTATTTGTGTAATACGAACCGGAAATGATGTTACACTCGACTCTAATAGTAACAACTTGTATAATATCCACAGGTTGATCTGATTCATGGAATTTACCAGACTTTAACAGTTGAGGCGAAAATCCCAACAACTTTGCAATACTGTCTTTTGGTTTAAAGTTTATGTCGTAGGCACTGGTTAACTGCCACTTTAACGTATTGTTATTGGGTTTAAGCGATAAGATGCTATTCCTTTCGTCTGTGGAAGCACTAGGATCTAGGAGATTTCGTTGTAGAAACTGTTCGATATCTCCCAACTCATAGGATCCTGTTGGTATTTCCAATACTCGCTCCTCCTCCTGATTATTGACAATGTAATAAAACTTGTTTCGCCCCTCGTCTATATTAGGGATTGTGTTCCAAGTGTCTAGCGAAATTAATGCTAAAGAGTAATCGAATCTCGAATCGAGCTCTACGGGAGGTACAAAGTATGCTTCAAGTCGGTGAGAGCGACCTTTTAACGTGAATGTCTGTGACATGACTGATGTTGATAAGCATCAACACCTACATTTATAAAGTTTCATTGTAGAGAAATGCTAGAGCAAGATGTCCACAATTTGTCATTCCATAATCCTGATACTGTCCGAAATTAAAATATATCTTCACATTTTTCATGTACTTGACAAATTCCTTGGGCGGTTTCAAGTTGCCAAAACTATCGAAATAAACAACTAAATTACCGTGTTTCTTGTAAGCTACCCAATGTGTCCCGAATCCTGTGTTCCGATCCAAATTAATAACACCACACTCTGTTTTGAGGGGTGCGTTCGGTAAAGTGTCTCGCATAAATACTCCTCTAAAATGCGGTATTTTTAATCGAGTGACATACGAATTAATATCGTGATCGGATAACGGCTTTTCAGGTAGCTTTATTGGTAGTTTTTTGACATTTTACGTAAAAACAAACCATAGCCAGTTTTGTGTTTCTTTAAATAAAGGCCGCTACCCTTTTTTCCCAATGCAATCGCTTCCATTGTTCCGTTGTGTCGTTTTGATTCTTTTAACTTATCCTTGGCACTTTTAGCGTCATTAACGGCCTTCGCTATCCCCGCGGCGCCCCCGCTTAGTGCTCCCAGGGCACTAAGTCCTGCAACTATGGGAATAAGTGGTAGGAACCCACCCTGTTTCGGTAATGGTATTATTCGTGGTACGTTGATCCTCTTACGCCCTCCCACCTTCTTAACCATTACTCGTGCGGCTTTAAGTATTTTACTGAGAGTTTTTTTCTTACTAACATCACCAGCACCCGTATGTTTAAATTGTTTCTTAAGCAGAGTGACCACTGATGATAGGGGTTTCATCTTCTTGCCAGCACCCAACTTGCGTTTTACCTTCATAGCGTTAGTTACTAACCACGCTGAAGCTTTTTCTCCAAAACTGGAATCGCTTGCCTTGACTCGTTCCCAAGCTCGGTCCTCCAACACTCGATCGGCTTGATGTCTTTGTTCCAACTCTTTTGACTTTGCGTATTCGATATCGTGATCGCGACAAGCACTATCCAATTTGTTCTTCGGTTGATCGCCTCGAGCCAGCCGCTCTTGAAGTTTGGTTCCCGGACCACAATAGGAATAACCAGGCAAATGAAGCTCGAATGGGAGCTTGTTGATAACTGTATTTAATACACCTGCACCCTGCAGAGTCTTCATTAGTAATGAAGTCCTGGCAGGGTGCAGACTACTATTTATAGAGATGCGTCAAGAGAAGCAGAAACTCAAAATCCAAGTTTATAATTGCGATATGAAGAAAGACAAATCCCAAAGTAGCAAACATGGTCAACTTTTACCTTCTACAATTCGGTCGTTAATATGTGGTCCTAGTAATTGTGGCAAAACCAATGTAATGATTAGTCTTTTCATTGATGAAAATGGTTTAAAATTCGAGAATGTGTACGTGTATTCAAAATCTCTGCAGCAAGACAAGTACGACTTTCTTCAACGGGCCTTAAAACATTCCCGTTTAGGCTATTTCGGTTACAGTGATAACGATGAAGTTCTAGATCCTTCCAGTGCCCGACCTAACTCTGTATTCATATTTGATGACGTAGCATGTGAGAAGCAGGATAAAATACGTAATTATTTTTGTATGGGTCGTCATCATGCAATTGATTCATTCTATTTATCGCAAACTTACTCGAAAATACCTAAACAGCTGGTTCGGGATAATGCTAATGTATTAATTTTATTTAAGCAGGACGACTTAAACTTGAAGCATATCTACAACGATCACGTTAATACAGACATGGCATTCGATGCATTTAAGCACATTTGTTCCGAATGTTGGAAAGATAGGTATGGGTTCATAGTAATGGTAAAAGACAATGATATTGCTAAAGGCCGATATCGTAACAAGTTTGATACTTATATCATACCCTAAGCCCTCAAGGCTCAGTGTGACAGTTGTCGTTCTAGAAGCCGGATGTACCAAGTATCTAGAAACAGGTCTGCGCTTGAGCGGTTGAGCGGTTGAGCGGTTGAGTGGTTGAGCGGTTGAGCGGTTGAGCGGTTGAGTGGTTGAGCGGTTGAGCGGTTGAGTGGTTGAGCGGTTGAGCGGTTGAGCGGTTGAGCGGTTGAGCGGTTGACCGGTTGAGTGGTTGAGCGGTTGAGGGGTTGAGCGGTTGAGCGATTGAGTGGTTGAGCGGTTGAGTGGTTGAGCAGTTGAGCGGTTGAGCGGTTGAGCGGTTGAGCGGTTGAGCGGTTGAGTGGTTGAGCGGTTGAGCGGTTGAGTGGTTGAGCGGTTGAGCGGTTGAGCGGTTGAGCGGTTGAGTGGTTGAGCGGTTGAGCGGTTGAGCGGTTGAGTGGTTGAGCGGTTGAGCGGTTGAGTGGTTATGTCTACTCCTTTTAACCAGCTTGATAAGAACGTTAAGCGTCGAATTATCCAAGCTTCTCGAACAATCCGAAAAAAGTTCTTGGCATTAAAGTTAGAGCGGGGTGAAGACGATGAAGCTCTTAATATATTCTTAACACCTATTACAGACCCTCTGAATAAGCTCGTGGATGCTTCCCTCGGTAAAAAGGCTAAGAAACGTAAGATGCAAATAGAAAAGAGTGAATATGTAACTCCGTTGATAAAATTTGAGCAGCCTACAGCGATCTCTTCCTCTCAAGCCCCGGAAGTAAAGATACCGACGTCCTCGTCCTCCGCAGCTACGGAGTCCAGATATGGAGATAATTCCGATGATGTGTTTGAAGAATCACAACAAGACCTAGCAGAGAAATCGGTTCAAGATCTAAAAGCCGAGTTTGAGGCTTCTCTTCGACGGCCGGAGGTGTATAGCAGCTTTGTCGAACAATATCCTAAAATTGCACAAGGGTATTTGAAAACATTTTGGTTTAACTCGACCGAAATAGATTCTAACGGCATGAAATATGATATGACGACTGATTCTTGGCATTTGGGTACACAGCCCGTCAAGTTTTTGAAGAACGGTGATATTCAAGTAGGTCCCATTAAGTACAAAGGAACTGTAGGTTTATACGATTTATTGTTTTTAAAGGACCCGAAATATAATACCATGGCTGATGATAAAGACTATGGCGATATTTTAAAACGAACAGACTTATACCTCAATGAGACTGGTCAAATTAAAGGTAATAAGTCGCGTAAATATACTACAATTGTGAGGCCACTACTCGTAGCCATTTATTCAAAGAGTGTTCCTACTACTTCAAAGACGAGATCTCAATCAGTAAAATCATCGAAATCAGGATCTGCCTTAATGGAATACAACGAAAAACCCAAAGAATTTGTGTACTATGATGACGTCAACGAGTTAGTTGAACGTTTAAAAAAATTGGAAGCTTCCAATGAGGTTGGTAACAATAATAACATGAACGAGATTTGGAGCATTTTGCAGGAATTGGAGCAACTTGGAGTAATCGAATTCTATAAATAAGTTTGTTTACAGCTACTCTGTCTTAGTACCGCAGTAATCATGAATAAGTTTGGACGTTCCTTACCCCGCTCGTCTAATCAGAAAAGATTGCGACTGTCGCAAACACCCAACTTGATTACTCTTACAAAAGATGGTGATTACAATATTCAAGATCATCGTCTTTGTAACGTGAAATCACCGACAGATGCCACTGATGCTGTAAATAAAAAGTTTGTTGAGAGTATAATTACACGAACTGATCAATCGATAAGTGTTCTTAAGCGATATTTTAACGATTCTCTCTCCGTTATTGAGAGTGCAGGTAAGAAGTATACTGATTCGATGGTTGAACAACTACATAAATTACTACAGGATTTAAATGAGCGTAATACAACTCTGCAAGCTGCTAATGATAAGCTGGATAAACTTGAAATTAGTTTAAAGGAATATGTCGACAGTGCAACTCAAAGTTCTTTACAACCATTTACTGACGATCTGGAACGAATTCGTGCTGAGCTTGCTGCGTTAAAGTCAAAATTAGTAACGACATTATATAGTTAGATTTTGAAGGTTTCAAGCGTCATTACCCATTGCGAACTATGGCGAAGAACATTACAAAAGCGAGAGAACAAGTTGTTAAGGAACTACACAAACCCGCTAGAATCAAATTTAAACGCCGCAGATTTATCCAGTAAGGTTTAGATGATACGTTTGCTTCAGATCTTGCTCAACTCGATCAGTACGCTCGTGAAAACAAGGGATTTAAATACATCTTGGTTGTAATTGATTGTTTTTCGAAATTTCTCTGGACGAGGCCTTTAAAGTCGAAAAATGCTCAGGATGTGACTAATGCAATGGGTCATATACTTAAACAGTCTCGGAGGGTTCCGAAAAAGCTGGTTACGGATAATGGGAAAGAGTATTACAACGCTAGCTTTCAAAGTCTTATGAAGAAGCATGGGATACATCATTACAGTACCTTTAGTATTTTAAAGGCTTCTATTGCCGAACGAGTAATTCGGACACAAAGAACACCTGTTTAAGTTGTTCACATTGAATGGTAATTATAAATGGATTGACTTGTTGGAACAAGTTACAAATAATTACAACAACACCAAACATCACACAATCCGCATGAAACCGAAGGATGTTAACAAAAGTAATGAGAAGAA
This sequence comes from Philopedon plagiatum, assembly GCA_963971165.1. NCBI lineage: Eukaryota > Metazoa > Arthropoda > Insecta > Coleoptera > Curculionidae > Philopedon > Philopedon plagiatum. The sequence continues at coordinate 72,362,401 of OZ020189.1, read as the reverse complement.
AATATTGGACTCTGTTTACAGTCGTTTAAAGGTTGTGGGAAAACAAAAATTCAAAGTTGGAGACATTGTTCGCATAAGTAAGGCCAAGCACGTGTTTGAAAAGGGTTATGTACCCAATTGGACCACTGAGTTGTTTAAAGTATCGCAGGTAAAGATCACCAATCCTACAAATTATTTGCTAGAGGATACGAGCGGTCAGCCAATTAGCGGAGGGTTCTATGAAGAAGAGTTGCAAAAAACCACACAATCTGACGTATTTCTTATTGAGCAAGTTTTGCGTAAAAAAAAAAAAGGTAAAAAGATGTATGTGAAATGGCTTGGGTTTGATAAGTCGCATAATAGTTGGATAGATATGATCAAGGATGTGGTTTAAGCTCGCTCCCTGTATAAATAGTCAACATTTTTTAGTTTTAGCCAGTAGGAATCATGCCTTATTGCAAAGATTGTGATGCGGAAATTTTATCTTGTAGTGCTCATAACCGTACCACAAAACATAAGCAGCAATGTAGTGAGAACTTGTCCTCTCATGTAAAACTAGTTCGAACTGCTTTTAAACAACGCATACTAACTTATCATCTGACAAGTGATTTACATTTGGTTGATGTCAAGCAATATTTGGGGGATCTAAAAGATACTGTTATCACTTTACTCGCTAAACCTTTAAAGACTTATCCCCAGCTTAAAGTTAATATGGAGCTATATGGTTGTTATCTGTTGGCAGCAACACAAGAACAAGACATTAAATCTTTCAATACAAAATTTAGTGTTATTTCTCCCAGCACTAATTTGGACGGCTTTTACGCGGAATATCAGATGTCTCTAATGGAAAAAGCTTCTGAATTTACCGAGATGGGAAGCGGATGGGCGTTATCCAAACTACTGTTTCTCGAACTGAACATCAATAAATGCGGAGTGGGGGTATAGCTCTCTCTCTCTCTCTCTCTCTCTCTCTATGATTACAATAATACGCAGGTTGACGTCACTATTTTAGTGTGAACCATGGTTAGTAAACGTTGTACCGCTGCTGCTCCTGAGTTGCTAGAAGACGAAGACGATAGCCCCCAAAGCTCATCGCCTTATTGGACTTATCTAGACAGTATGATTCGCCGAAGTAACAGAGAAATTAGCAACGAGAAAAAACTCTTGGGCGAATTTTGCTATTCTACTGGTAATTTTACAGTAATTGTGGGCCTCAGTGTTGCCAGGGGGATGATACCAAGTGTTAAACTAGTTCCCACAACACCTGAACGACAACCAGTCTCCCTCAGCCATTCGGATTGGATCGAGTTTTTGGAGATCATTGACAAGATGTGTGAAGATATTGATGGAAGTGTGACAACAACGCTGATGTCGTCATCGGAAAATTTTACCGTATCCAGTGCTATTCTTTTAAACGAGCGAGTATTCCGACTTGGAAGCAACGATGTGACTTTAACGTTTTCTTGTAATGATATAAATTCTATTGTTAGCATTAAGAGTTTAATTAACTTTAGAATAGAATTAGTGGAACGTTTACAATTTAGAACCTATTACGATGATACTTTACAGTATGCTCAATGTTTTGCTGATATTAAGGACAACTTTGTTCAAATTATTACGAATCTCTGTAATTTAAACCTGTTTGAACAAAGTTATTACATGTTGGAATTATTGCATTATTATCCGCAAAAATTGCTCGATGACTTTGAAAAACTTTACATGTATACCGATGATTCATAATAAAAAAAATATTTTCAAGCTCTAGGTTAATTTTTTCCCCTTCTCTCTCTCCTTTCCCCCACCACCGACATTCCTGCTGTTGCTTCTGCTGTTACTAATAAATGCAGTTCGATGCTAGCAGAGATTTCATAGTTGCTTCCACATTCGTTGCATACAGTTATATCCTGCTGAGATCTCTCGTGACTTTTACGTGTGTTGAAACCTGTTTAGTAGCAGCATTCTACAATGAGTATTTCCAAGCAAACATTAGCGGAACTTAACGCTCGTATTAACAGTGATGTTGGGAACTTTCCCGAATGCAGAAAACTTTCCACTCTAGCTATAGGAGTAGCGTATCCTATTCAAACACTGAAATTTGTTAAAACGCGTTTTGGGAGAGCTCTTGTTGCGACATTGGTTGACTTAGCCCAGGAAGATGTGATCTTTCAAACATTCTTACCGCAACGGATAGCTGAAACTATGTCGCAGGATCTGGTTGACAACATGAATCGATCAAGTGCCCAGTATACTCTAGTCTCTTGGGGACAAAGCTTGACTGCTGCTGGTTATAGCCCTCGCACCCTAATCCAGTTTGAATGCTTGGAATAGTTCATAGCTGTAATCTGTTTAATAGTATTAACTAATTTTGTATATAAAGTTGTTAAATATCGATATAAATTGTGGTTAAATAAATAATTTTCTATAATTACTAGTTTTATTACATATTCATACCTCGAAAAGCGTCCCCAAGCGCGTCTACACAAAGAAGTGAGCAGTGCGTTACTACTAGTACACAAAAAAGTGAGCGATGCGTCACCACTGCACAGCAACACCACTAGTACACAAAAAAAGTGAGCGATTAATTTTTATATCGCACAAACGTGCCATGCGCACGACGCTTTATATGTATGTAGTAGCATAATACTATTATTTTCCCCGGAACCAAAGGGCCGATCAACGCCATTCTTTTTTTAAACGTCTTCTGACAACGCCCCCGAACACGTTACGTATTTTTTAATTTGTATATCGCAAAAAACACATAAAACATACCTACTACGTCACGTCCAAACTCCCGGAAGATATCATTTTCCCGGTTTATTTATTCAACTAGGTGCCGTGGCGTACTTGGTTCTATAGCTGGGAAACGTATATAATACGAAATTATACACATGGTGTGTGCGGGTTCGATCCGCGCCTTGGACAGAAAACTTTTTTCAGTGCATATGCGACTTACGAAATAAATACATTTAATTAGGATTAATGAAAAAGTTTGTGACGTCATCGTGAACAAAAACGGCAGAAAGAAGAAGAAGAAGGAGAAGAATAGATAGTGTCCCCAAAAATAGATAGTGCCCAAGTAGTGAAGACCAAAATAACTAACGCCCAAAAGTGTGACAGATGACGTATGACATATGACAGATGACAGTTGACAGATGACAGTTGACATATGACAGTTGACAGTTGGGTTTGATTAGGTGCGTTCGGTATCGGGTTGGGTTTGAGTGAGTGCGTTCGATATCGGGGTTGGGTTTGCTCTGGTTCGCTCGGTACCGGCTGGGTTTGCTCTCGTTTACTCGGTATCGGAGTTGGGTTTGCACACTTTGCTTAGGAGCTCTTGGCGTAGAACTCCCCACCTATCTCTACTTGGGAAGTAATTTTTTTTGAATTTTTTTATGTCGAAAAATGCTGTTTGTAGACCCCACTTTGGCACTGAATAAGTCGAAACTGGAACATCGGACAGAAAAATGTATTTGAACTTAAAACTAAAGAATCTCAAACACTTTCTTTTTGCAATACATTTACCTATACCTAAAACGACTGGAAATTGGAAAAATTTGAGAAAAAGTGGAAATTACGATTTTTCATGCAAATTTTTGACGGTTGTCAATTTTTTTGGGGGTCAAAATGGATTCAAATCGAAATCCCATGTACCTTATCGGAAAGACCTCGCCGAACTACGTTATAAACGTATTTTTTGGTTCCTTCATTCGTAATAGGAAAGGAGCAATTGATAATTAAATTTCGATTTTTGACCTTTTTTTTTTCATGACATCTCTACATTCGAATCACTCTGTATTTTTTCCTATCTAATTTCTTCTAACTTTTTCAACGCTATCCGTTGGGGATATAATCAGGCTTTAAAATGAATCCCGAATGGGTGATCCAGGGCCTGATTTAGGGGGTAAAAACTCATTTTTTCTGTTTTTTTCCATCAAAATTCATCTTTAATTGGCATTATTATGTATTATTTCTCTTATTTAACAGCTCTTTTTTGGTTTATTTTCTTCCTACATCATCTGAGAACACTCCTAACTAATTAAAACTCCATATTTTTTCGTTAAAGTTATAAATAAATACCTTTTTTTGCATCGCTGCAGGAAAAATTTTAAAAAGTACATATATAAAAGCCGTGCCTTGAAAAAAAAAACAAATGAAACTGACCCTCTTTACATCGAAATTAAAATATGACCTGTCAAAATGTCATGAAAATAACAGTTTTTGTAGCGATATTGGAAGCTTCCTGGACCGATTTCGGCTTGAAATATACATGGCAAAGGTAAAACGGACTTTATATTTTTAGTTAAAATACGTTTCATTGGACGATTTAAGCATTAAATACGAATTTTTTTAATTTTTCTCAGACCATGCAAATGCATGTCAAAATCAGTTTCATACGGAGAAATGTATTAAAATATGAAGGGTCGAAATGTCGCAAAAATGCCAGTTTTCCTTGCGAGATTTTAGGGTTTCTGAACCGTTTTCGACTTGTATAATACCGGGCAACGCCTCTATAGACCTTCCCGTGTGGATTTCGGAACATATAATTTGAGGAATTAGTCATTAAATACCAATTTTAACAATTTTTCGATGACGCGGCGAAGCATCATAGAAAGGCTATTCCATGAGGTAGTATACGGGGTAAATCACAATGACGGGTCTGATTTAAATTTTGCTTAGATTTGTTATTAATTGAGAACGGATTATTCGATTGAAAAGAGTGATGTGGCAATCGAAAGGGGAGGAAGTAAGCTATTTTATTTGAAAATAATTTCGACATTTCGTTGGCATGACGACGAAAAATTTGCTATTTCCGATATTTATTGAGTTAGAGAGCTGAAATTTGATATATGGGAAGAATTCGGTCAATCATTCAAAATTATATGTGTAAATTTTGATTCGCATGGTTTCTATAGCAACGATTAAGGATAGAGTTGACAATTTCTAACTCACGTACGGCTGATCTGATTGAAACGAGTGAGGTGGCAATCGAAAGGGAACGAAGTAAGCTACTTTTTTATGTGAAAATAATTTTGACATTTCGTTGCCATGACGACGAACAGTTTGCTATTTCCATTATTTATTGAGTTTTAGAGTTGAAATTTGATATCTGAGTAGAATTCGGTCAATCATTCAAAAATATTTTTATAAATTTTGATTCCGATGATTACTATAGCAACGATTGAGCATAAAGTTGATCATTTTTAACTCGCGAACGGCTTATCTGATTGAAACCAGTAAAGTGACGATCGAAATGTTAGAAAGTTCACTACTTTTTTATGTGAAAATAATTTTGACTTTTCGTTGCCGGGACGATGAACAATTTGCTATTTTCGTTATTTATTGAGTTGGAAAGTTGAAAACTGATATCTCGGAAGAATTCGGTCACTCATTCAAAAATATATCTGGAAAAATCGATTCCCATGGTTGGCATAGCAACGATTAACGATAAAGTTGACAATTTATAACTCGCGGACGCCTTCTGCGATTGGAACGAGTGAGGTGGCTATCGAAAGGGATGGAAGTAAACTACTTTTTTATTTGAAAATAATTTCGATTTTGGGTAGTCATGACGACGATCAATTTGATTTCTCCGTTATTTATTGAGTTGCAGAATAGAAATTTCGCATCTAAGTAGAATTCGGTCAATCATTGAAAAATATTTTTGCAATTTTCAATTTTAATGATTGCCATAGCAATGATTAGGGGTAAAGTTAACAACTTACAACTCGCGAACGGCTTCTTAGATTGAAAGAAGCGACGTTCATAATAAGTATGCACACTTTTTTTCCATAGAGACATCAGTGGCGTGCCCGAAGGGCTCGCCACCAATCTTCATCCAGCTCGACCATTTCAGGAAGATGATGTTATCTAATGTATGGTTCAAAGCCGATCGAAAGATGACAAGTTTAATTTAGTAGGGTTTCAGCGAAATCGTACATATTGTATTTATATGTAATATGTGTTTGTATGTATATAGCGATACGGTTACGAAGGGCGGTCCTCCATCATCAGTCCGAAGGAGTGTGATATCTTCCTTAATACATGGCCTAGCAACACGAAATTTTCAGGGCGTGACAATGATGATATTACCGACCTTATAGAGACCCCTCGGGGGACGATTAGGCGGTCTATGCACCCTAGTCTTTAAAATGTTCTTGAGTTGATTCTATTTAAAAGCAATAATAAAAACTATACTTACCCTTACCAAATACGCCTAAAATCACTAAAACGAAAACCGCGAATCCCCGCATTTTTTAAATTTTCGTGTCTTTACACCACATAAAATAATTTTTACTGCTGACTGGCACCGCACAGCAGGGTATCTTTTTAGAGACCGCCTTTCAGGCTCGGTCTCTATACCCCCTGCTTGGTCTGAAAAATGTGTGTATGTATGTGGGGACGTGCGTGCGTATGTTGTCGTCCGTTTCGACATTTTCACTTTTTCAATTTTTTTTCTCGAAAACGGTTAGAGGGAGGACAACCAAATTTTCTGGGTTAATAGAGGGATCGTGCGGCTAGCTTCGGTAAAAAATTCAGTTATACAGGGTGTTCCGTTTCGGAGATATAAAACGTCAAAGTCGAAATTTCAGCGATTTCCGTTGAAATCGATTACAGGTCGCAAAACTTAACTAAATCGATTTAAATTTTCAGAGGTTGTAGAAGACCGGGGTGTTCCGAACCCTATTGAAATTGGCGATATTCGGAAAATGGGAAGTAATTTTTTTGAATTTTTTTATGTCGAAAAATGCCCTTTGTAGACCCCACTTTGGCACTGAATAAGTCGAAACCGAAACTTCGGACAGAAAAACGTATTTGAACATAAAACTAAAGAATCTCAAATACTTTCTTTTTCTAATACATTTACCTATACCTAAAATGACTGGAAATTGGAAAAATTTGGGAAAATCTGGAAATTACGAATTTTCATTCAAATTTTTGACGGTTTTGAATTTTTTGGGGGGTCAAAATGGATCCAAATCGAAATTCCATGTGCCCTATCGGAAAGAGCTCGCCGAAATACGTTACAAACGTATTTTTTAGTTCTTTTATTTCTAATAGGAAAGGAGAAATCGATAATTAAATTTCGATTTTTTACGATTTTTTTTCATGACATCTCTACATTTGAATCACTCTGTATCTTTTCCTATCTAATTTCTTCTAACTTTTTCAACGCTATCCGTTGGGGATATAATCAGGCTTTAAAATGAATCCCGAATGGGTGATCCAGGGCCTGATTTAGGGGGTAAAACTCATTTTTTCTGTTTTTTTCCATCAAAATTCATATTTAAAAGGCATTATTATATATTATTTCTCTTATTTAACGATTCTTTTTTGGTTTATTTTCTTCCCTGATCATCTAAGAACACTCCTAACTAATTAAAACTCCATATTTTTTCGTTAAAGTTATAAATAAATACCTTTTTTTGCATCGCTGCAGGAAAAATTTTAAAAAGTGCATATATAAAAGCCGTGCCTTGACAAAACAATCGAAATTAAAAAATATGACCTGTCAAAATGTCATGAAAATAACAGTTTTTGTAGCGATATTGGAAGCATCCTGAACCGATTTCGGCTTGAAATATACATGGCAAAGGTAAAATGGTCTTTATATTTTTAATAGCGGTACATTTCATTGGACGATTTGAGCATTAAATACCAATTTCATTAATTTTGCTGAGGTCCTGCAAAGGCATTTAAAAATCAATTTCTATACGGGGAAATTTATTCTTTTAATTATAATGTATGAAATGTCACAATTTGGCTAAAATGTCAGCATTTTGATGCGAGATTGGAAGGAGTCCGGACCAACTTCGGCCTCGAATTTACCGGGCAATGCATTTAGGGACCTTATACTTTCGGTAGAAAGACATTTCATTACATATTATACCGATTAAATACCAGTTTAATCGATTTTCCTATGACGCTACAAAGCATCATTGAAGATTCTAATATGAAGCTCAGTGGCATCGAAAAAATCCCAAAATATGCATTTTATTTTCTAACCATGAGCGTGTATACTTTTGGGGCAATATATTAATTATTATTGAATAATTTTAATTTAATTTTAGGGAAATGACTTGATTCGGATCGTTTTAAAGTAACCAGAACGATTCTAAAATACATTTTATACCTTCCGGCATGTGCATGATTGTATATATGTCTACAGGGTGTCCGAAAAGTCTTTGTATGCGCAAATATCTTTGTCATTAGAGCGAAGAAAAACTTAAATGAGTCTTATTTCAAGGAAATCGTAAATTTTTCATTCCTTTGTGTGGTTGTTTATATGTTGGTACACAACAGAATGTCCAAAAAGTCTTTGTATGGGGAAATATCTTTGCCAAATTTAATTTTAGGGAAATGAATTGACTCCCTTTTAAAGTAACCTGAACGATTCGAAAGTACATTTTATACCTTTCGGTATGTGGGTGATTCTGTATATGCCTACAGGGTGTCCGAAAAGTCTTTATATGCGCAAATAACTTTGTCATAAGTACGAAGATAAAATTAATAGGGTCGGTTTTCAAGAAAATCGAAAATATTTAAATTACCATGTGTCGTGTTGTGTTGTGTTTTTATGTATGTATACAGGGTGTCCGAAAAGTCTTTGAATGGGCAAATACCTTTGCCTTTCGTACAAATAGTAACTCGATGGTCGGATTTAAAGCAAATCGTAGGTATATATTTGCATTTCTATGTGTACGGATTTATATGTTTGTATACAGGGTGTTGGAAAAGTCTTAGTTTGGAATGGGCAAATACTCCTATTAGTACTTAGATAAACATTATTAGGTCGAATTTCAAGTAAATCGAATATATTTGTATTAATATGTGTTTATGCTTGTACGTGTGTATACAGGGTGTCCGAAAAGTCTTATTATTTGCAACTCCTTTTATTAGGACCAAAATAAACTTAATTAAGGCGGATTTCCAGAAAATCGTCTATATTTGTATTACTATGTGTTTATGATTGTACGTGTGTATACAGGGTGCAACTCCTTTTATTAGGACCTAAATAAACTTAATTAAGGCGGATTTCAAGAAAATCGTCTATATTTGTATTACTATGTGTTTATGCTTGTACGTGTGTATACAGGGTGTCCGAAAAGTCTTAGTATTTGCAACTCATTTTAATACGACCAAAATAAACGTAATTAAGGCGGATTTCAAGAAAATCGTCTATATTCCTATTTAAACGTGTGAGTGTTAGATTGAATGTATACAGGGTGTCCAAAAATTCTTGGAATGGGCAAATACTCCTATTAGTACTTAGATAAACTTTATTAGGTCGAATTTCAAGCAAATCAAATATATTTGTATTAATATGTGTTTATGTTTGTATGTATGTATACAGGGTGTCCGAAAAGTATTTTTGTTGGCAAAAATAGTTTCTACGTGTAGGTGTTTGTATGTATGTAGCGATGGGGTCACGAAGGGCGGTCTATTCTCCATCATCAGTCCGAAGGAGTGTGATATCTTCCTTAATACTTGGCCTAGAAACACGAAATTTTCAGGGCATGACAATGATGATATTACCGACCTTATAGAGCCCCCTCAGGGGGCGATTAGGCGGTCTACCCGTACTAGTTATAGACCGCCTTTCAGGCTCGGTCTATATACCGAGCCCTTGGTCAGAAAATGTGTGTGCGTATGTGCGTGCGTGCGTTCGTATGTTGTCCGTTTCGACATTTTCACTTTTTCAATTTTTTTTCTCGAAAATGGTTAGAGTGGCGGCAACCAAATTTTCTGGGTTAATAGAGGGATAGTGCGGCTAGCTTCGGTAAAAAATTCAGTTATACAGGGTGTTCCATTTCGGAGCTATTAAACGTCAAAGTCGAAATTTCAGCGATTTTCGTTGAAATCGATTACAGGTCGCAAAAGTGAATTAAATCGATTTAAATTTTTGGAGGTTGTGGAGGACCGGGAGCTTCAGAACCCTATTGAAACTGGCGGTATTCGGAAAATGGGAAGCAATTTTTTTGAATTTTTTTATGTCGAAAAATGCTGTTTGTAGACCCCACTTTGGCACTGAATAAGTCGAAACTGGAACATCGGACAGAAAAATGTATTTGAACTTAAAACTAAAGAATCTCAAACACTTTCTTTTTGCAATACATTTACCTATACCTGAAACGACTGCAAATTGGAAAAATTTGAGAAAAAGTGGAAATTACGATTTTTCATGCAAATTTTTGACGGTTGTCAATTTTTTTGGGGGTCAAAATGGATTCAAATCGAAATCCCATGTACCTTATCGGAAAGATCCTGCCGAACTACGTTATAAACGTATTTTTTGGTTCCTTCATTCGTAATAGGAAAGGAGCAATTGATAATTATATTTCGATTTTTGACCATTTTTTTTTCATGACATCTCTACATTCGAATCACTCTGTATTTTTTCCTATCTAATTTCTTCTAACTTTTTCAACGCTATCCGTTGGGGATATAATCAGGCTTTAAAATGAATCCCGAATGGGTGATCCAGGGCCTGATTTAGGGGGTAAAAACTCATTTTTTCTGTTTTTTTCCATCAAAATTCATCTTTAAATGGCATTATTATGTATTATTTCTCTTATTTAACAGCTCTTTTTTGGTTTATTTTCTTCCCTGATCATCTAAGAACGCTCCTAACTAATTAAAACTCCATATTTTTTCGTTAAAGTTATAAATAAATACCTTTTTTTGCATCGCTGCAGGAAAAAATTTAAAAAGTACATATATAAAAGCCGTGCCTTGAAAAAAAAAACAAATGAAACTGACCCTCTTTACATCGAAATTAAAATATGACCTGTCAAAATGTCATGAAAATAACAGTTTTTGTAGCGATATTGGAAGCTTCCTGGACCGATTTCGGCTTGAAATATACATGGCAAAGGTAAAACGGACTTTATATTTTTAGTTAAAATACGTTTCATTGGACGATTTAAGAATTAAATACGAATTTTTTAAATTTATCTCAGACCATGCAAATGCATGTCAAAATCAGTTTCATACGGAGAAATGTATTAAAATATGAAGGGTCGAAATGTCGCAAAAATGTCAGTTTTCCTTGCGAGATTTTAGGGTTTCTGAACCGTTTTCGACTTGAAAAATACCGGGCAACGCCTTTATAGACCTTCCCGTGTGGATTTCGGAACATATAATTTGAAGAATTAGTCATTAAATACCAATTTTAACAATTTTTCGATGACGCGGCGAAGCATCATAGAAAGGCCATTCCATGAGGTAGTATACGGGGTAAATCACAATGACGGGTCTGATTTAAATTTTGCTTAGATTTGTTATTAATTGAGAATGGATTATTCGATTGAAAAGAGTGATGTGGCAATCGAAAGGGGAGGAAGTAAGCTATTTTATTTGAAAATAATTTCGACATTTCGTTGTCATGACGACGAAAAATTTGCTATTTCCGATATTTATTGAGTTAGACAGCTGAAATTTAATATATGGGAAGAATTCGGTCAATCATTCAAAATTATATGTGTAAATTTTGATTCGCATGGTCTCTATAGCAACGATTAAGGATAAAGTTGACAATTTCTAACTCACGTACGGCTGATCTGATTGAAACGAGTGAGGTGGCAATCGAAAGGGAACGAAGTAAGCTACTTTTTTATGTGAAAATAATTTTGACATTTCGTTGCCATGACGACGAACAGTTTGCTATTTCCATTATTTATTGAGTTTTAGAGTTGAAATTTGATATCTGGGTAGAATTCGGTCAATCATTCAAAAATACTTTTATAAATTTTGATTCCGATGATTACCATAGCAACGATTGAGCATAAAGTTGATCTTTACATCGAAATTTAAAAAATATGACCTGTCAAAATGTCATGAAAATAACAGTTTTTGTAGCGATATTGGAAGCTTCCTGGACCGATTTCGGCTTGAAATATACATGGCAAAGGTAAAACGGACTTTATATTTTTATTTACAATACATTTCATTGGACGATTTAAGCATTAAATACGAATTTTTTAAATTTTTCTCAGACCATGCAAATGCATGTCAAAATCAGTTTCATACGGAGAAATGTATTAAAATATGAAGGGTCGAAATGTCGCAAAAATGTCAGTTTTCCTTGCGAGATTTTAGGGTTTCTGAACCGTTTTCGACTTGAAAAATACCGGGCAATGCCTCTATAGACCTTCCCGTGTGGATTTCGGAACATATAATTTGAAAAATTAGTCATTAAATACCAATTTTAACAATTTTTCGATGACGCGGCGAAGCATCATAGAAAGGCTATTCCATGAGGTAGTATACGGGGTAAATCACAATGACGGGTCTGATTTAAATTTTGCTTAGATTTGTTATTAATTGAGAACGGATTATTCGATTGAAAAGAGTGATGTGGCAATCGAAAATTGAAAATAATTTCGACATTTCGTTGGCATGACGACGAAAAATTTGCTATTTCCGATATTTATTGAGTTAGAGAGCTGAAATTTGATATATGGGAAGAATTCGGTCAATCATTCAAAATTATATGTGTAAATTTTGATTCGCATGGTTTCTATAGCAACGATTAAGGATAAAGTTGACAATTTCTAACTCACGTACGGCTGATCTGATTGAAACGAGTGAGGTGGCAATCGAAAGGGAACGAAGTAAGCTACTTTTTTATGTGAAAATAATTTTGACATTTCGTTGCCATGACGACGAACAGTTTGCTATTTCCATTATTTATTGAGTTTTAGAGTTGAAATTTGATATCTGGGTAGAATTCGGTCAATCATTCAAAAATATTTTTATAAATTTTGATTCCGATGATTACCATAGCAACGATTGAGCATAAAGTTGATCATTTTTAACTCGCGAACGGCTTATCTGATTGAAACCAGTAAAGTGACGATCGAAATGTTAGAAAGTACACTACTTTTTTATGTGAAATTAATTTTGACATTTCGTTGCCGGGACGATGAACAATTTGCTATTTTCGTTATTTATTGAGTTGGAAAGTTGAAAACTGATATCTCGGAAGAATTCGGTCACTCATTCAAAAATATATCTGGAAAAATCGATTCCCATGGTTGGCATAGCAACGATTAAGGATAAAGTTGACAATTTATAACTCGCGGACGCCTTCTGCGATTGGAACGAGTGATGTGGCAATCGAAAGGGATGGAAGTAAACTACTTTTTTATTTGAAAATAATTTCGATTTTTGGTAGTCATGACGACGATCAATTTGATTTCTCCGTTATTTATTGAGTTGCAGAGTAGAAATTTCGCGTCTAAGTAGAATTCGGTCAATCATGGAAAAATATTTTCGCAATTTTCAATTTTGATGATTGCCATAGCAACGATTAGGGGTAAAGTTAACAACTTACAACTCGCGAACGGCTTCTTAGATTGAAAGAAGCGACGTTCATAATATGTATGCACAATTTTTTTCCATAGAGACATCAGTTGCGTGCCCGAAGGGCTCGCCACCAATCTTCATCCAGCTCGACCATTTCAGGAAGATGATGTTATCTAATGTATGGTTCAAAGCCGATCGAAAGATGACAAGTTTAATTTAGTAGGGTTTCAGCGAAATCGTACATATTGTATTTATATGTAATATGTGTTTGTATGTATATAGCGATACGGTTACGAAGGGCGGTCTATTCCGCATCATCAGTCCGTAGGAGTGTGATATCTTCCTTAATACATGGCCTAGAAACACGAACTTTTCAGGGCATGACAATGATGATATTACCGACCTTATAGAGCCCCCTCGGGGGCGATTAGGCGGTCTATCCGTACTAGTTATAGAGCGCCAACGGCGCTCTATATAACGCCCCGTGAGTCAGAAAATGTGCGTTGGTTGCCGTCATTTTCGACATTTGCACATTCTCAATTTTTTTTCTCGAAAACGGTTAGAGGTGAGGCAATCAAATTTTCTGGGTTAATAGAGGGATAGTGCATCTAGCTTCAGTAAAAAAATCAGTTATACAGGGTGTTCCGTTTCGGAGTTATTAAACGCCAAATTCGAAATTTCCGCGATTTCGTATGAAATCGATTACATGTCGCAAAACTTAATTAAATCGGTTTAAATTTTCGGAGGTTGTAGAGAACCGGGAGCTTCAGAACCCTATTGAAATTGGCGGTATTCGGAAAATGGGAAGTAATTGTTTTGAATTTTTTTAGGTCGAAAAATGGCTCTTGCAGACCCATATTCAATTCTACATTGCTCGAAAACCAAGCGTCGGACAGAAAAACGGATTTGAACATAAAACTAAAGAATCTCAAATACTTTCTTTTTGCAATACATTTACCTATACCTAAAAAGACTGGAAATTGGAAAAATTTTGGAAAAATTGGAAATTACGATTTTTCATGCAAATTTTTGACGGTTGTCAATTTTTTTGGGGGTCAAAATGGATTCAAATCGAAATCCCATGTACCTTATCGGAAAGACCTCGCCGAACTACGTAATAAACATATTTTTTGGTTCCTTTATTCCTAATAGGAAAGGAGCAATCGATAATTAAATTTCGATTTTTAACCGTTTTTTTTTCATGACATCTCTACATTCGAATCACTCTGTATCTTTTCCTATCTCTAATTTCTTCGAACTTTTTCAATGCTATCCCTTGGGGATATAATCAGGCTTTAAAATGAATTCCGAATGGGTGATCCTGGGTCGGATTTAGGGGGTAAAAACACATTTGTTCTGCTTTTTTCCATCAAAATTCATCTTTAAATGGCATTATTATGTATTATTTCTCTTATTTAACAGCTCTTTTTTGGTTTATATTCTTCCGTCATCATCTGAGAACACTGTTAACTAATTAAAACTCCATATTTTTGCGTTAAAGTTATAAATAAAGAGCTTTGTTTCCATCGGTGCAGGAAAAATTTCAAAAAGTACATATTTTAAAAGGCTTGCCTTGGAGAAACAAATGAAACGGACACTCTTTACATCGAAATTAAAATATGACCTGTCAAAATGTCATGAAAATACCAGATTTTGTAGCGATATTGGAAGCTTCCTGAACCGATTTCGGCTTGAAATATACATGGCAAAGGTAAAACAGACTTTATATTTATAGTTACGGTACATTTCATTGGACGATTTAAGCATTAAATACCATTTTTTTTTATTTTTCTGAGGCCATGCAAATGGATTTCAAAATCACTTTTATATGGAGAAATGTATTCAAATATGAAGTGTCAAAATGTCGCAAAAATGCCCGTTTTTCTTGCGAGATTTTAGGGTTTCTGAATCGTTTTCGGCATGCAAAATACCGGGCAATGCCTCTATAGGCATTCCCGTGTGAATTCCGGAACATATAATTTGAAGACTTACTCATTAAATACTAATTTTAACAATTTTTCGATGACGCGGCAAAGCATCAGATAAAGGTTATTCCATTAGGTACTATACGGGGTAAATGACAATGACTGATGATTTAAATTTTGCTTAGATTTGTTATTAATTGAGAACGGCTTATTCGATTGAAAAGAGTGATGTGGCAATCGAAAGGGATGGAAGTAAACTACTTTTTTATTTGAAAATAATTTCGATTTTTGGTAGTCATGACGACGATCAATTTGATTTCTCCGTTATTTATTGAGTTGCAGAGTAGAAATTTCGCGTCTAAGTAGAATTCGGTCAATCATGGAAAAATATTTTCGCAATTTTCAATTTTGATGATTGCCATAGCAACGATTAGGGGTAAAGTTAACAACTTACAACCCGCGAACGGCTTCTTAGATTGAAAGAAGCTACGTTCATAATATGTATGCACAATTTTTTTTTCATTGAGATATCAGTGGCGTGCCCGAAGGGCTCGCCACCAATCTTCGTCCAGCTCGACCATTTCAGGAAGATGATGTTATCAAATGTATGGTTCCAAGCCGATCGAAAGATGACAAGCTTAATTTATTAGGGTTTCAGCGAAATCGTATATATTATATTTATATGTGTAGTATATAAGAGAATATTTATAAATTGCTGCTCTACAAACTTACCTGATCTAAGGTTAACAAGGATTTAGGGTTTGAAAGCAAAAAAGGCTAGTAACATTATGGTTGTACTCAAATGCGTTGCTGTCGGTTTAAGTCCGAAATAAATAGTTTTAGTAGCAGTGAAAATGTGTTTAATTAGCCTTCCACTTGGACATAACATATTTGGCGACGAGGAAATCGGTTATTAGTGTTAAACGGAGAAAAATAGCTATTTGGTGCATTACTACTAGTGTATATATATATATATATATCTGTGGTGTTTGGGAGACATATGATAACTCCAAAAGTAACATTTTTTAGGACGAGCATTTTTAGGTTTGAAAGGGTTCTGTAAATCAGGTATAATAAATAAATAAACCAAATGTTTACATTTCAACGTTTATTTTTTTAAATTTTGAATGTAATAAACTTATTCTCCATTTTTTTGTTTGTTTTTTAATTAATGGCACATATCATGTTTGTACCACAAAAACAATAAGTAAAAAATCGGAAATAATGGAATTATCAACTTAAATTCTAAATATTCTGTCTTTGTTTTTGATAAGATGTTTCATGGTCCTTTGAAAATAGCTGAAATTTCATAGAAAAAAAAAAACAAAGGAAAAATTAAAAAGAAAACAAGTCACTCGTCAAAATCTTCATCACTGTCGCTCATGTATTGTGCTGTTCTGGAATGAGTGCGCTTTAGTGACTTGTAAAAATCATGATAGATTTGGCCAATAAAGGGCAGGAGATCTAGGATATCTTTGTATTTTAATATGTCAATAGGCACAGGTTCGGTATACGCTAGGGGTAATTCAATATTAGCCATAGAAACTGGCTTGCCTCTTCTCTGCATGGAGTAAAAACGAACGGCTCATTAGAATTCAAGGTATATTTGAAGCCCACGTCACTAGCCCTTTTAAAAGTTAACCAAGAAATGCTGTTCCAGGTAAAGGACTTTTTATCTTTTGTTACATTTCGTTTAATGAAATAAGTATTTAGCAGCTTGGAAAATCCAAAAAAGTCTGATTGTTTCATGAGTTTTACGTCATACCTAGTGCTGGTCATTTTGAATATGGACACCCAATCTTGTGGAACAGAGATTGTGCTGTTCCTTGTTTTTACGAATATTTTAATGGCAGCATGATCCGTATCACACTCGAAATGAGTGTGCCCCGGCACGAGAAATTTATGATTAATTTCTTTAAGAGTTGTCTTTCGTTCTAGCGCTATCATAAACATAACAGGTAAGTACTATGCTTTCTAAATAACGTTTTTGTAAAAGTGTATCTCTACATGGTAAGTTTCTATGATCTTCAAACACTTGGCCTAAGTTAATGGTTTCTGTAGTTTTATGGCACTTTGCTCGGCAGGTTTCCGGCAAAGATAGAGGTCTTCTAGCTGGAATACATTTACCTTTTGCAGTAACGTATGCCTCGCCTTTCCTTCGATTTTCATTGCGATGTTTGCGCAATTTTCTTTGCATTGGACTTGGACCCTTCCTCCTTTTCCTTTCTGCAATCTGCGCCAATGGAGCATCATTTGTTGGCAATTCAGATTCTACAGAAGCAGCGACACTATCAGAATCAAGTAGTTCCTCCTGTGACTCAGAATGCGATGGCTGCCATACATCGCTAGATCCGGAACTAAAATCTTTCACTGTATGGTTAGCAGGCAAAGTAAGAAGCGGTGATGATGGACCGGTAAGCTCGGTATAATTTCTAGGGCTCAGTGGTCTCAGTGAAGATGTATCTGAAATATAAATAGCATTTTCAAGGCCCATTAGATGATTTTCAGGGCTTAACGAATTCAGCGGCGATGCCCAAGGAAGATCAGAACTCAGGTGTTTTGTGGAAGTCGATGGGTTTTGAAAAATAATTGTCTCGGCCATACTATCCATTATATTAGTACTTGTCTGCGAAAAAAAGTATTTTGTAATTTCAGGCAACATTTTTCAGCACAGACACTTACCACAGGTTGTACTAAACTTATGCGACGTCTCCAGTCCTGATTTAGTAACACTGAAGCTGTCAGTGGAATGATCTATCAAATTCATATGAAATGCTGTCGATGAATTTCCCAAAATTGATGACCCAGCCACATTATTTGTAATTTTATTAGTAGGTAGCTGTAAAGAAAAGTATTTGATAATATTAAATAGCGTTACTTTTCAGCACACAGACTTACCATGGTTTGTGCTAAATTCATATTATGCGACGTCTCTAGTCCTGATTTAGCAACGGTGGAATTATCTACCACATTTATGTGGCATGTCGTCGACGAATTTTCCAAACCTGATAAGTCAGCCATAATGTTTGTACTATTATTATTGGATATTTCCTGCAAACAGCAAAACCAAATGTAGTATGTATGCGAGCAGTCATAAGAATACCTAAGTGCCCCACAAACATTCTTTGCATTATCCATTTTATTTTCGTAATCTCGTTTGGTACGATTATGGTATGTCGCACTTACCTGAAGTGACTAAGTAACACAAAATATTATAAAAATTGATTAATGATTTGATAAGAACATGTTAAGTAAGACATATCAGAAATGGAGCATAATATACATGTATCATGTTTGGTACAGAAATGATAAATGCCAGTTTGAAAGCTTGATATGACCCATTGACAACCTACTGTGCATGTCAGCAAGTGAAATACAGATACTTACATTATTAAAAGTTGAAGATCCATCCTGCATTTTACACATCTCCAATATTTTTAAAATTCGCGCACTTCTATTAGCCATATTTAACGAACACGTTCAAATTTAAACCAGCTTTAAAATCTAAAACGGCCACTACAATTTCAAAATAACAACTAAACTCGCGAGATGCGCCAAGTCAAGCAGAGTAAAGATCGCAACACACGTGGCCTTTTCGTTACGTTCGCGGCCAAAAGCGACGAATTCATACGGGCTGATATCACACTTACATGGAACCGTTTTTAATTAGCTATTTGATACAAGTGTGTTAAGTGGAACATATCAGAAAGGGAGCAAAATAGACTTGTATAATATTTGGTACGAAAATGATAAATGGTACTTATTGCATATGTAAAAAACATAATTATATATTTTTGTTTTGCGTTATCATGTCAAAGGATTTTATCATTTTCATACCAAACAAAATTTTTGATATTGTGACATACCATTTTTAGATCCCAATATAACGAACTTATTAATAGCGCTGGACTTATCGTTGTTAGAGCAAATGAAAATTAAACACAAATGAAGATTGACCCTGGAGTTAACAAAAAAACTTAATTTTTGGAGTTATCATATGTCTCCCAAACACCACAGATATATATATATATATAAAAAAGAAGAAATGGCTTCCTTGGGAATTCAAATGGAATTTAACCCAGATATACATGACTTTACGGTGTTTCAAAGAAGATTGGAATCGTTCTTTGTTGCAAATGAAGTAACGGATGGTGGAAAAAAACGTGCTATATTTCTTAATGGATTGGCCGAAAATGCATTTGTTCTTTTAGAGAACTTAGCGGTACCAAATGAAGTGGAAAAAGTGGCATATAAGGATCTTGTAGCTTTATTGGAAAATTTCTACAAGCCAAATAGAGCCGTTTTTGCTGAAAGGTACGCATTTTATGCAGCAAAAAAGTTAGCTTCTGAAACAATACAGGAATATGCAGTTAGATTACAGGGTTTGGCAGCTCACTGCTCTTTTGGCAATATTCTACAAACTGTGTTACGGGACAAATTTATTTGTGGCTTTGACAGCGGTAAAATATTAGACGTATTTTTCACAAAATCGGAGGTGTTAACTTTTCAAGAGGCGGTGCAATTAGCGTTGTCTACAGAAACTGCACAAAACAGTTATGGATTATCGGTAACACAAGTGAAAAATGAATTAAATCAATTACAATATTATGATTCCCGTTGTGTAAGTGCGAACGGAACGCGATTTGGTGGCAGGCGTGGGGTTAGCAGGAGGGGGCAGCAAATACTTCAACAAAATAGTCAGCAAATTCCACTCCAGCGACCTTCATCATCAATGGTCACCGATCACGATGGTGCATATTCCGGTGATGCTCAGTCACGTGCGTTTAGGCGTCCAGCAGTAAGTGGGGGTAGAAGGGAAACCTTCCAAGCAGGTACGTCAGTGTGCAAGGTGTGTGGCGGGAACAATCATAATAGTTCTCGCTGTTTTTATCGCGGATATATGTGCGATATATGCGGGGAAAGAGGGCATGTTCGTAAAGTTTGTAAACAAGTTTCCAACAGGTCTTTAAATTTTATAGATTTTGAAAATATGAATTTAAATGAATCTAATAATAATAATACCGATGTTAAACATAATTTTCAATCCGAAAATAAGAATTTACCACTATTTTGCTTAAGATCCATTAACGAAAATCCAATTCATGTTGATGTAAAATTAGATAAGCTAAATTTTAAGGCTGAGTTGGATACAGGGGCAGCGAAATCAGTAATATCTAAATTATTATGGGAAAAACATTTTCAAAATTTGCAACTTGAGAAAACGGAAGTAAGCTTTGTGACATATGTTGGTACTAAAATTTTACCCTTAGGTAAAATTTCATTAAAAGTCGAATTTCAAGGTGAAGTCGAATGGTTAGATTTTTACGTTATTTCTGAAGGGGCAGGTTTATTGTTGGGCAGGGACTTTGTAAGCAAGGTTAACCTGGGATTCAGTAAACTTAATTTTGTTAACATGGAAGAAAATAAAGTTGTTGAAAAATTATTCAAAAAATATGGCGATGTATTTGACAATAGATTGGGTACGTTTAATAAGGGAGAGTTATCGATAAGGTTAAAAGAGGAAGCGGTGCCCAGATTTTTAAAACCTAGACCTATAGCGTATTCTATTAAGGAAAAAGAAGATGTAGAAATTGAAAAATTAGTGGGTATGGGTATTTTAGAGCCGGTGCAGTATTCAAATTGGGGTACTCCCATAGTTCCAATTCTGAAACAAGATGGTACTGTACGCATATGTGGTGATTTTAAAATTACGTTAAATCCCCATATAGAAATACATAGATATCCAATTACACGAATTGAGGACTTATTTAGTAAATTAGCAGGGGGTCAACACTTTTCCAAATTAGATTTGGCATTTGCATATCAGCAATTACCCCTTGATGAGGGGTCAAAATAACTGACTGCCATATCGACCCATAAGGGTTGTTATGTGTACACTCGTTTACCTTTTGGCATATCTTGTGCTCCCGGAATTTTTCAGCAAATTATGGAGCAGGTTTTGTCAGGGATTCCAGGGGTGTGTTGTTTTTTTGATGACATTCTCGTAACGGGGGAGAATCAAAAAATTCATACTGAACGATTAGAGGAAGTATTAGAAAGGTTGCAAGACTGTGGCCTAACCATAAAAAAGAAAAGTGTTATTTTTTTCAAAATTCAGTAGAATATTTGGGTCATGTCATAGATAAAAATGGCTTGCATAAGTCACAACAAAAAATTGATGCAATTTTAAGAATTCCAGAACCAGCAAACGTGTCACAGCTAAAATCATTTATTGGTTCTATTCAATATTATCATAAATTTATACCTAATATTTCCGATGTTCTACATCCTTTATATCAGCTGCTAAAAAAGGGAAACAAATTTAATTGGTCTAACGAATGTAGGACAGCTTTTAACAAAATAAGAGAATTAATAATGTCTGATCAGTTTTTGGCTCACTATAATCCAAATTTAGATTTGGTATTAACGGTGGACGCGTCCTCATATGGTTTGGGGGCAACTTTGGCACACCGCTATTCTAACGGTCTGGAACGCCCGATAGCATTTTTATCCAGAACTCTGTCCGATGCTGAAAAACGATACTCACAAATCGATAAAGAGGCTTTAAGTGTACTTTTTTGGTGTACAAAAATTTAGTTCCTATTTATGGGGAAAAAAATTTTTACTTAAATGCGATCACAAACCACTGATTTCAATTTTTGGTCCAAAGAAAGGTTTACCTATAATGACCACAAATAGGTTGCAAAGATACGCACTATATCTCTGTTCGTATAATTTTGATATCATAGATATAAATAGTAAGGAAAATTGTGCTGATTTTTTATCTAGATTACCGATCGCAGAGAGGGGCAATATTGATAATGTTGAGGTTAATGTGACCTTGAATTATATTTCAGAAAAAAATGACTTACCCGTAAATTTAGAATTAGTTAAAAGCGAAACAAGCAAGGATAAGGTTTTAAATACTGTCGCGAGGTATATAGCTAACGGTTGGCCTAAAAAGGTAAGTTCAGAGCTGGTACCATACTTAAGAAAAAAAGATGAATTAGGAATGGAAAATAATGTATTACTTTGGGGTTATCGGGTAATTATTCCAGAGTCACTTCGTGGATCGGTACTAAAGGAATTACATAAGTCCCACTTTGGTATTGTCAAATGCAAATCATTGGCTAGGTCATATGTGTGGTGGCCGTCATTAAATACGAACATTGAAGAAATGTGTAAAACATGTTCAGCTTGCTTAAGTTGTAGACAGGCTCCACCTAAGAATGAACTGCAGCCCTGGCCAATACCTGATAGGGTATGATCTCGACTTCACGTTGATTTTCTGGGACCAATTAATGGGAAGGTTTTTTTTGTTTTGTTGGACGCATTGTCCAAATGGTTGGAAGTTTTTACAATGAACAATATTACGGCATCTAGTACGATAGAAAAATTAAGGGGGTTATTTGCTCGGTATGGATTACCAGATGTAATAGTTTCGGATAACGGAAGAACTTTTATGTCTTCTGAATTTCAAGATTTTTTAAAAAATAACGGAATTGATCACGTGACGTCCCCACCATACCATCCAGCATCAAACGGAGCTGCTGAAAACAGTGTGAAAACTGTAAAACAATACCATATTAAAGAGATAAGAAGCTCGTATGATATTTTAAATAACCTATCAAAACCAAAAAATTTAACACAAAAATATTTAGATAATTTTTTAATTCTTTATCGCAATACGGAACACTGTAGCACAGGGGAGTCGCCCGCCCGTTTAATGCTGGGTAGGCCCTTAAAAACAAGGCTAGATTTATTAAAACCCCCCAATGTAGGTTCTAGGGAAAATAAGTCTGTTCAGGAGGTTAAAGCTAATTTACGAGCAGTACAAAAGAAACAAAAACAAAGTTATAGGAGTACACCTCGTAAACCGGCAAAAATAGGACAGAAAGTTTTAGTAAAAGACTTTAGAAAAGCAAAGCCTGAGTGGATAACAGGCATTATTACAAATATTGTAGGTAAAAATATTGTTTTTGTGAGAATTCCGAACACATCTTTAGTGTGGAAACGTCACGTGAACCACATTATGCCCCTGCATACCAATAAAATAGATTTAAGGGATATTTCCCCCGCAGCCGCAGAGGTGGAGAGGGAGTCCGCCGAAATTGACTCTAGCGATTCTAGCGATGATTTTTTTATCAGATCAGGATTCATATGTTGAAAATGAAATAATAGAAATAAGTGATAATGAGGAGTCTAGAGCTGTTTCTGCTGAATCGTCCTCCTCTAGGCCTCAAAGGAAGCGGAAGCCACCGGAACGCTTTGTTCCTATATAATTGTCCACATCGAAACTGTTTTTTTTTGCTATTAGAAAATGTTCTATTTGGGTTTTTTTTTGTTATAGGAAATTGCAATTTATTTTTTTTTCAAATTAGGGGTGGAGGAAATGTAGTATATAAGAGAATATTTATAAATTGCTGCTCTACAAACTTACCTGATCTAAGGTTAACAAGGATTTTGGGTTTGAAAGCAAAAAAGGCTAGTAACATTATGGTTGTACTCAAAAGCGTTGCTGTCGGTTTAAGTCCGAAATAAATAGTTTTAGTAGCAGTGAAAATGTGTTTAATTAGCCTTCCACTTGGACATAACAATATGTAATAGGTGTTTGTATGTATGTAGCGATACGGTTACGAAGGGCGCTCTATTCTGCATCATCAGTCCGTAGGAGTGTGATATCTTCCTTAATACATGGCCTAGAAACACGAAACTTTCAGGGCATGAAAATGATGATATTACCGACCTTATGGAGCCCCCTCGGGGGGCGATTAGGCGCTCTACATATGCTAGTTATAGACCGCCTTTCAGGCTCGGTCTATATACCGAGCCCTTGGTCAGAAAATGTGTGTGCGTATGTGCGTGCGTGCGTGCGTATGTTGTCCGTTTCGACATTTTCACTTTTTCAATTTTTTTGCTCGAAAATGGTTAGAGTGGCGGCAACCAAATTTTCTGGGTTAATAGAGGGATAGAGCGGCTAGTTTCGGTAAAAAATTCAGTTATACAGGGTGTTCCGTTTCGGAGCTATTAAACGTCAAAGTCGAAATTTCAGCGATTTTCGTTGCAATCGATTACAGGTCGCAAAAGTGAATTAAATCAATTTAAATTTTTGGAGGTTGTGGAGGACCGGGAGCTTCAGAACCCTATTGAAACTGGCGGTATTCGGAAAATGGGAAGCAATTTTTTTGAATTTTTTTATGTCGAAAAATGCTGTTTGTAGACCCCACTTTGGCACTGAATAAGTCGAAACTGGAACATCGGACAGAAAAATGTATTTGAACTTAAAACTAAAGAATCTCAAACACTTTCTTTTTCCAATACATTTACCTATACCTAAAACGACTGCAAATTGGAAAAATTTGAGAAAAAGTGGAAATTACGATTTTTCATGCAAATTTTTGACGGTTGTCAATTTTTTTGGGGGTCAAAATGGATTCAAATCGAAATCCCATGTACCTTATCGGAAAGATCTCGCCGAACTACGTTATAAACGTATTTTTTGATTCCTTCATTCGTAATAGGAAAGGAGCAATTGATAATTAAATTTCGATTTTTGACCATTTTTTTTCATGACATCTCTACATTCGAATCACTCTGTATTTTTTCCTATCTAACTTTTTCAACGCTATCCGTTGGGGATATAATCAGGCTTTAAAATGAATCCCGAATGGGTGATCCAGGGCCTGATTTAGGGGGTAAAAACTCATTTTTTCTGTTTTTTTCCATCAAAATTCATCTTTAAATGGCATTATTATGTATTATTTCTCTTATTTAACAGCTCTTTTTTGGTTTATTTTCTTCCCTGATCATCTAAGAACTCTCCTAACTAATTAAAACTCCATATTTTTTCGTTAAAGTTATAAATAAATACCTTTTTTTGCATCGCTGCAGAAAAAAATTTAAAAAGTACATATATAAAAGCCGTGCCTTAAAAAAAACAAATGAAACTGACCCTCTTTACATCGAAATTAATAAATTAAAATGTCATGAAAATAACAGTTTTTGTAGCGATATTGGAAGCTTCCTGGACCGATTTCGGCTTGAAATATACATGGCAAAGGTAAAACGGACTTTATATTTTTAGTTAAAATACGTTTCATTGGACGATTTAAGCATTGAATACGAATTTTTTAAATTTTTCTCAGACCATGCAAATGCATGTCAAAATCAGTTTCATACGGAGAAATGTATTAAAATATGAAGGGTCGAAATGTCGCAAAAATGTCAGTTTTCCTTGCGAGATTTTAGGGTTTCTGAACCGTTTTCGACTTGAAAAATACCGGGCAACGCCTCTATAGACCTTCCCGTGTGGATTTCGGAACATATAATTTGAAGAATTAGTCATTAAATACCAATTTTAACAATTTTTCGATGACGCGGCGAAGCATCATAGAAAGGCCATTCCATGAGGTAATATACGGGGTAAATCACAATGACGGGTCTGATTTAAATTTTGCTTAGATTTGTTATTAATTGAGAACGGATTATTCGATTGAAAAGAGTGATGTGGCAATCGAAAGGGGAGGAAGTAAGCTATTTTATTTGAAAATAATTTCGACATTTCGTTGTCATGACGACGAAAAATTTGCTATTTCCGATATTTATTGAGTTAGACAGCTGAAATTTGATATATGGGAAGAATTCGGTCAATCATTCAAAATTATATGTGTAAATTTTGATTCGCATGGTCTCTATAGCAACGATTAAGGATAAAGTTGACAATTTCTAACTCACGTACGGCTGATCTGATTGAAACGAGTGAGGTGGCAATCGAAAGGGAACGAAGTAAGCTACTTTTTTATGTGAAAATAATTTTGACATTTCGTTGCCATGACGACGAACAGTTTGCTATTTCCATTATTTATTGAGTTTTAGAGTTGAAATTTGATATCTGGGTAGAATTCGGTCAATCATTCAAAAATATTTTTATAAATTTTGATTCCGATGATTACCATAGCAACGATTGAGCATAAAGTTGATCTTTACATCGAAATTTAAAAAATATGACCTGTCAAAATGTCATGAAAATAACAGTTTTTGTAGCGATATTGGAAGCTTCCTGGACCGATTTCGGCTTGAAATATACATGGCAAAGGTAAAACGGACTTTATATTTTTATTTACAATACATTTCATTGGACGATTTAAGCATTAAATACGATTTTTTTTAATTTTTCTCAGACCATGCAAATGCATGTCAAAATCAGTTTCATACGGAGAAATGTATTAAAATATGAAGGGTCGAAATGTCGCAAAAATGTCAGTTTTCCTTGCGAGATTTTAGGGTTTCTGAACCGTTTTCGACTTGAAAAATACCGGGCAATGCCTCTATAGACCTTCCCGTGTGGATTTCGGAACATATAATTTGAAAAATTAGTCATTAAATACCAATTTTAACAATTTTTCGATGACGCGGCGAAGCATCATAGAAAGGCTATTCCATGAGGTAGTATACGGGGTAAATCACAATGACGGGTCTGATTTAAATTTTGCTTAGATTTGTTATTAATTGAGAACGGATTATTCGATTGAAAAGAGTGATGTGGCAATCGAAAATTGAAAATAATTTCGACATTTCGTTGGCATGACGACGAAAAATTTGCTATTTCCGATTTTATTGAGTTACAGAGCTGAAATTTGATATATGGGAAGAATTCGGTCAATCATTCAAAATTATATGTGTAAATTTTGATTCGCATGGTTTCTATAGCAACGATTAAGGATAAAGTTGACAATTTCTAACTCACGTACGGCTGATCTGATTGAAACGAGTGAGGTGGCAATCGAAAGGGAACGAAGTAAGCTACTTTTTTATGTGAAAATAATTTTGACATTTCGTTGCCATGACGACGAACAGTTTGCTATTTCCATTATTTATTGAGTTTTAGAGTTGAAATTTGATATCTGGGTAGAATTCGGTCAATCATTCAAAAATATTTTTATAAATTTTGATTCCGATGATTACCATAGCAACGACTGAGCATAAAGTTGATCATTTTTAACTCGCGAACGGCTTATCTGATTGAAACCAGTAAAGTGATGATCGAAATGTTAGAAAGTACACTACTTTTTTATGTGAAATTAATTTTGACATTTCGTTGCCGGGACGATGAACAATTTGCTATTTTCGTTATTTATTGAGTTGGAAAGTTGAAAACTGATATCTCGGAAGAATTCGGTCACTCATTCAAAAATATATCTGGAAAAATCGATTCCCATGGTTGGCATAGCAACGATTAAGAATAAAGTTGACAATTTATAACTCGCGGACGCCTTCTGCGATTGGAACGAGTGATGTGGCAATCGAAAGGGATGGCAGTAAACTACTTTTTTATTTGAAAATAATTTCGATTTTTGGTAGTCATGACGACGATCAATTTGATTTCTCCGTTATTTATTGAGTTGCAGAGTAGAAATTTCGCGTCTAAGTAGAATTCGGTCAATCATGGAAAAATATTTTCGCAATTTTCAATTTTGATGATTGCCATAGCAACGATTAGGGGTAAAGTTAACAACTTACAACTCGCGAACGGCTTCTTAGATTGAAAGAAGCGACGTTCATAATATGTATGCACAATTTTTTTCCATAGAGACATCAGTGGCGTGCCCGAAGGGCTCGCCACCAATCTTCATCCAGCTCGACCATTTCAGGAAGATGATGTTATCTAATGTATGGTTCAAAGCCGATCGAAAGATGACAAGTTTAACTTAGTAGGGTTTCAGCGAAATCGTACATATTGTATTTATATGTAATATGTGTTTGTATGTATATAGCGATACGGTTACGAAGGGCGGTCTATTCTGCATCATCAGTCCGTAGGAGTGTGATATCTTCCTTAATACATGGCCTAGAAACACGAACTTTTCAGGGCATGACAATGATGATATTACCGACCTTATAGAGCCCCCTCGGGGGGCGATTAGGCGGTCTATCCGTACTAGTTATAGAGCGCCAACAGCGCTCTATATACCGACCCGTCCGTGAGGAAAATGTTCGCCGGTTGACAAATCGTGTTTTTCGACAATCTCAATTTTTTTTCTCCGAGATGGTTGGAAGTCGAACGTTCAAATTTTCTGGGTTAATAGAGGGGTAGTGTGACTAGCTTCGGTAAAAAATTCAGTTACACAGGGTGTTCCGTTTCGGAGTTATTAAACGTAAAATTCGAAATTTCCGCGAATTCCTATGAAATCGATTACAGGTCGCAAAACTAAATTAAATCGATTTAAATTTTCTGAGGTTGTAGAGGACCGGGAGCTTCAGAATCCTATTGAAACTGGCGGTATTCGGAAAATGGGAAGTAATTTTTTTGAATTTTTTTATGTCGAAAAATGCTGTTTGTAGACCCCACTTTGGCACTGAATAAGTCGAAGCCGGAGCTTCGGATAGAAAAACGTATTGGAACATAAAACTAAAGAATCTCAAATACTTCCTTTTTGCAATACATTTACCTATACCTAAAACGACTGGAAATTGGAAAAATTTAGGAAAAACTGGAAATTACGAATTTTCATGCAAATCTTTGACGGTTGTCAATTTTTTTGGGGGTCAAAATGGATTCAAATCGAAATCCCATGTACCTTATCGGAAAGACCTCGCCGAACTACGTTATAAACGTATTTTTTGGTTCCTTTATTCTTAATAGGAAAGGAGCAATCGATAATTAAATTTAGATTTCTTACGATTTTTTTTCATGACATCTCTACATTCGAATCACTCTGTATCTTTTCCTATCTAATTTCTTCCAACTTTTTCAACGCTATCCCTTGGGGATATAATCAGGCTTTAAAATGAATCCCGAATGGGTGATCCAGGGCCTGATTTAGGGGGTAAAAATCATTTTTTCTGTTTTTTTCCATCAAAATTCATCTTTAAAAGGCATTATTATATATTGTTTCTCCGATTTAACAGTTCTTTTTTGGTTTATTTTCATCCCTTATCATCTAAGAACACTTCTAACTAATTAAAATTCCATATTTTTTCGTTAAAGTTATAAATAAATACCTTTTTTTGCATCGGTGCAGGAAAAATTTTAAAAAGTGCTTATAATAAAAGCCGTGCCTTGGAGAAACAAATAAAACTGGCCCTCTTTACATCGAAATTAAAATATGACCTGTCAAAATGTCATGAAAATAACAGTTTTTTTAGCGATATTGGAAGCTTCCTGGACCGATTTCGGCTTGAAATATACATAGCAAAGGTAAAACGGACTTTATATTTTTAGTTAAAATACATTTCATTGGACGATTTAAGCATTAAATACGAATTTTTTAAATTTTTCTCAGACCATGCAAATGCATGTCAAAATCAGTTTCATACGGAAAAACGTATTAAAATATGAAGGGTCGAAATGTCGCAAAAATGTCGGTTTTCCTTGCGAGATTTTAGGGTTTCTGAACCGTTTTCGACTTGAAAAATACTGGGCAATGCCTCTATAGACCTTCCCGTGTGGATTTCGGAACATATAATTTGAAGAATTAGTCATTAAATACCAATTTTAACAATTTTTCGATGACGCGGCGAAGCATCATGGAATGGCTATTCCATGAGGTAGTATACGGGGTAAATCACAATGACGGGTCTGATTTAAATTTTGCTTAGATTTGTTATTAATTGAGAACGGATTATTCGATTGAAAAGAGTGATGTGGCAATCGAAAGGGGAGGAAGTAAGCTATTTTATTTGAAAATAATTTCGACATTTCGTTGGCATGACGACGAAAAATTTGCTATTTCCGATATTTATTGAGTTAGAGAGCTGAAATTTGATATATGGGAAGAATTCGGTCAATCATTCAAAATTATATGTGTAAATTTTGATTCGAATGGTTTCTATAGCAACGATTAAGGATAAGTTGACAATTTCTAACTCACGTACGGCTGATCTGATTGAAACGAGTGAGGTGGCAATCGAAAGGGATCGAAGTAAGCTACTTTTTTATGTGAAAATAATTTTGACATTTCGTTGCCATGACGCCGAACAGTTTGCTATTTCCATTATTTATTGAGTTTTAGAGTTGAAATTTGATATCTGGGTAGAATTCGGTCAATCATTCAAAAATATTTTTATAAATTTTGATTCCGATGATTACCATAGCAACGATAGAGCATAAAGTTGATCATTTTTAACTCGCGAACGGCTTATCTGATTGAAACCAGTAAAGTGACGATCGAAATGTTAGAAAGTACACTACTTTTTTATGTGAAAATAATTTTGATATTTCGTTGCCGGGACGATGAACAATTTGCTATTTTCGTTATTTATTGAGTTGGAAAGTTGAAAACTGACATCTCGGAAGAATTCGGTCACTCATTCAAAAATATATCTGGAAAAATCGATTCCCATGGTTGGCATAGCAACGATTAAGGATAAAGTTGACAATTTATAACTCGCGGACGCCTTCTGCGATTGGAACGAGTGAAGTGGCTATCGAAAGGGATGGAAGTAAACTACTTTTTTATTTGAAAATAATTTCGATTTTTGGTAGTCATGACGACGATCAATTTGATTTCTTCGTTATTTATTGAGTTGCAGAGTAGAAATTTCGCATCTAAGTAGAATTCGGTCAATCATTGAAAAATATTTTTGCAATTTTCAATTTTAATGATTGCCATAGCAACGATTAGGAGTAAAGTTAACAACTTACAACTCGCGAACGGCTTCTTAGATTGAAAGAAGCGACGTTCATAATATGTATGCACAATTTTTTTCCATAGAGACATCAGTGGCGTGCCCGAAGGGCTCGCCACCAATCTTCATCCAGCTCGACCATTTCAGGAAGATGATGTTATCTAATGTATGGTTCAAAGCCGATCGAAAGATGACAAGTTTAATTTAGTAGGGTTTCAGCGAAATCGTACATATTGTATTTATATGTAATATGTGTTTGTATGTATATAGCGATACGGCTACGAAGGGCGCTCTATTCTGCATCATCAGTCCGTAGGAGTGTGATATCTTCCTTAATACATGGCCTAGAAACACGAAACTTTCAGGGTATGACAATGATGATATTACCGACCTTATAGAGCCCCCTCGGGGGGCGATTAGGCGCTCTATGCAATCTAGTTATAGACCGCCTTTCAGGCTCGGTCTATATACCGAGCCCTTGGTCAGAAAATGTGTGTATGGCCGTATGTGTGTTGTCGTCCGTTTCGACATTTTCACCTTTTCAATTTTTTTTCTCGAAAACGGTTATAGGGGCGGCAACCAAATTTTCTGGGTTAATAGAGGGATAGTGCGACTAGCTTCGGTAAAAAATTCAGTTATACCGGGTGTTCCGTTTCGGAGTTATTAAACGTCAAAGTCGAAATTTCAGCGATTTTCGTTGAAATCGATTACAGGTCGCAAAACTTAACTAAATCGATTTAACTTTTCAGAG
This sequence comes from Philopedon plagiatum, assembly GCA_963971165.1. Classification (NCBI taxonomy): domain Eukaryota; kingdom Metazoa; phylum Arthropoda; class Insecta; order Coleoptera; family Curculionidae; genus Philopedon; species Philopedon plagiatum. Next base: position 72,330,814 of record OZ020189.1, on the reverse strand, counting down.
GTTGTAGAAGACCGGGGTGTTCCGAACCCTATTGAAATTGGCGATATTCGGAAAATGGGAAGTAATTCTTTTGAATTTTCTTATGTCGAAAAATGACCTTTGTAGACCCCACTTTGGCACTGAATAAGTCGAAACCGGAACATCGGACAGAAAAACGTATTTGAACATAAAACTAAAGAATCTCAAATACTTTCTTTTTGCAATACATTTACCTATACCTAAAACGACTGGAAATTGGAAAAATTTTGGAAAAACTGGAAATTACGTTTTTTCATGAAATTTATTGACGGAATTTAATTTTTTGCGGGTCAAAATGGATTCAAATCGAAATTCCATGTGCCCTATAGGAAAGAGCTCGCCGAAATACGTTAGAAACTTATTTTGTGGTTCTTTTATTTCTAATAGGAAAGGAGCAATCGATAATTAAATTTCGATTTTTTACGATTTTTTTTCATGACATCTCTACATTTGAATCACTCTGTATCTTTTCCTATCTAATTTCTTCCAACTTTTTCAACGCTATCCCGTGGGGATATAATCAGGCTTTAAAACAAATCCCGAATGGGTGATCCAGGGCCGCATTTAGGGGGTAAAAACTCATTTTTTCGATTTTTTTCAACCAAAATTCATCTTTAAAAGGCATTATTATATATTATTTTTTAACGATTCTTTTTTGGTTTATTTTCTTCCCTGATCATCTAAGAACACTCTTAACTAATTAAAACTCCATATTTTTTCGTTAAAGTTATAAATAAATACCTTTTTTTGCATCGCTGCAGGAAAAATTTTAAAAAGTACATATATAAAAGCCGTGCCTTGAAAAAAAAAACAAATGAAACTGACCCTCTTTACATCGAAATTAAAATATGACCTGTCAAAATGTCATGAAAATAACAGTTTTTGTAGCGATATTGGAAGCTTCCTGGACCGATTTCGGCTTGAAATATACATGGCAAAGGTAAAACGGACTTTATATTTTTAGTTAAAATACGTTTCATTGGACGATTTAAGCATTAAATACGATTTTTTTAAATTTTTCTCAGACCATGCAAATGCATGTCAAAATCAGTTTCATACGGAGAAATGTATTAAAATATGAAGGGTCGAAATGTCGCAAAAATGTCAGTTTTCCTTGCGAGATTTTAGGGTTTCTGAAGCGTTTTCGACTTGAAAAGTACCGGGCAACGCCTCTATAGACCTTCCCGTGTGGATTTCGGAACATATAATTTGAAGAATTAGTCATTAAATACCAATTTTAACAATTTTTCGATGACGCGGCGAAGCATCATAGAAAGGCCATTCCATGAGGTAGTATACGGGGTAAATCACAATAACGGGTTTGATTTAAATTTTGCTTGGATTTGTTATTAATTGAGAACGGATTATTCGATTGGAACATATAATTTGAAGAATTAGTCATTAAATACCAATTTTAACAATTTTTCGATGACGCGGCGAAGCATCATAGAAAGGCTATTCCATGAGGTAGTATACGGGGTAAATCACAATGACGGGTCTGATTTAAATTTTGCTTAGATTTGTTATTAATTGAGAACGGATTATTCGATTGAAAAGAGTGATGTGGCAATCGAAAGGGGAGGAAGTAAGCTATTTTATTTGAAAATAATTTCGACATTTCGTTGGCATGACGACGAAAAATTTGCTATTTCCGATATTTATTGAGTTAGAGAGCTGAAATTTGATATATGGGAAGAATTCGGTCAATCATTCAAAATTGTATGTGTAAATTTTGATTCGCATGGTTTCTATAGCAACGATTAAGGATTCAGATGACAATTTCTAACTCACGTACGGCTGATCTGATTGAAACGAGTGAGGTGGCAATCGAAAGGGAACGAAGTAAGCTACTTTTTTATGTGAAAATAATTTTGACATTTCGTTGCCATGACGACGAACAGTTTGCTATTTCCATTATTTATTGAGTTTTAGAGTTGAAATTTGATATCTGGGTAGAATTCGGTCAATCATTCAAAAATATTTTTATAAATTTTGATTCCGATGATTACCATAGCAACGATTGAGCATAAAGTTGATCATTTTTAACTCGCGAACGGCTTATCTGATTGAAACCAGTAAAGTGACGATCGAAATGTTAGAAAGTACACTACTTTTTTATGTGAAATTAATTTTGACATTTCGTTGCCGGGACGATGAACAATTTGCTATTTTCGTTATTTATTGAGTTGGAAAGTTGAAAACTGATATCTCGGAAGAATTCGGTCACTCATTCAAAAATATATCTGGAAAAATCGATTCCCATGGTTGGCATAGCAACGATTAAGGATAAAGTTGACAATTTATAACTCGCGGACGCCTTCTGCGATTGGAACGAGTGAGGTGGCTATCGAAAGGGATGGAAGTAAACTACTTTTTTATTTGAAAATAATTTCGATTTTTGGTAGTCATGACGACGATCAATTTGATTTCTCCGTTATTTATTGAGTTGCAGAGTAGAAATTTCGCATCTAAGTAGAATTCGGTCAATCATTGAAAAATATTTTTGCAATTTTCAATTTTAATGATTGCCATAGCAACGATTAGGAGTAAAGTTAACAACTTACAACTCGCGAACGGCTTCTTAGATTGAAAGAAGCGACGTTCATAATATGTATGCACAATTTTTTTCCATAGAGACATCAGTGGCGTGCCCGAAGGGCTCGCCACCAATCTTCATCCAGCTCGACCATTTCAGGAAGATGATGTTATCTAATGTATGGTTCAAAGCCGATCGAAAGATGACAAGTTTAATTTAGTAGGGTTTCAGCGAAATCGTACATATTGTATTTATATGTAATATGTGTTTGTATGTATATAGCGATACGGCTACGAAGGGCGCTCTATTCTGCATCATCAGTCCGTAGGAGTGTGATATCTTCCTTAATACATGGCCTAGAAACACGAAACTTTCAGGGCATGACAATGATGATATTACCGACCTTATAGAGCCCCCTCGGGGGGCGATTAGGCGCTCTATGCAATCTAGTTATAGACCGCCTTTCAGGCTCGGTCTATATACCGAGCCCTTGGTCAGAAAATGTGTGTATGTCCGTATGTGTGTTGTCGTCCGTTTCGACATTTTCACCTTTTCAATTTTTTTTCTCGAAAACGGTTATAGGGGCGGCAACCAAATTTTCTGGGTTAATAGAGGGATAGTGCGACTAGCTTCGGTAAAAAATTCAGTTATACCGGGTGTCCCGTTTCGGAGTTATTAAACGTCAAAGTCGAAATTTCAGCGATTTTCGTTGAAATCGATTACAGGTCGCAAAACTTAACTAAATCGATTTAAATTTTCAGAGGTTGTAGAAGACCGGGGTGTTCCGAACCCTATTGAAATTGGCGATATTCGGAAAATGGGAAGTAATTCTTTTGAATTTTTTTATGTCGAAAAATGACCTTTGTAGACCCCACTTTGGCACTGAATAAGTCGAAACCGGAACATCGGACAGAAAAACGTATTTGAACATAAACCTAAAGAATCTCAAATACTTTCTTTTTGCAATACATTTACCTATACCTAAAACGACTGGAAATTGGAAAAATTTTGGAAAAACTGGAAATTACGTTTTTTCATGAAATTTATTGACGGAATTTAATTTTTTGCGGGTCAAAACGGATTCAAATCGAAATTCCATGTGCCCTATCGGAAAGAGCTCGCCGAAATACGTTAGAAACGTATTTTGTGGTTCTTTTATTTCTAATAGGAAAGGAGCAATCGATAATTAAATTTCGATTTTTTACGATTTTTTTTCATGACATCTCTACATTTGAATCACTCTGTATCTTTTCCTATCTAATTTCTTCCAACTTTTTCAACGCTATCCCGTGGGGGTATAATCAGGCTTTAAAACAAATCCCGAATGGGTGATCCAGGGCCGCATTTAGGGGGTAAAAACTCATTTTTTCGATTTTTTTCAACCAAAATTCATCTTTAAAAGGCATTATTATATATTATTTTTTAACGATTCTTTTTTGGTTTATTTTCTTCCCTGATCATCTAAGAACACTCTTAACTAATTAAAACTCCATATTTTTTCGTTAAAGTTATAAATAAATACCTTTTTTTGCATCGCTGCAGGAAAAATTTTAAAAAGTACATATATAAAAGCCGTGCCTTGAAAAAAAAAACAAATGAAACTGACCCTCTTTACATCGAAATTAAAATATGACCTGTCAAAATGTCATGAAAATAACAGTTTTTGTAGCGATATTGGAAGCTTCCTGGACCGATTTCGGCTTGAAATATACATGGCAAAGGTAAAACGGACTTTATATTTTTAGTTAAAATACGTTTCATTGGACGATTTAAGCATTAAATACGAATTTTTTAAATTTTTCTCAGACCATGCAAATGCATGTCAAAATCAGTTTCATACGGAGAAATGTATTAAAATATGAAGAGTCGAAATGTCGCAAAAATGTCAGTTTTCCTTGCGAGATTTTAGGGTTTCTGAAGCGTTTTCGACTTGAAAAATACCGGGCAACGCCTCTATAGACCTTCCCGTGTGGATTTCGGAACATATAATTTGAAGAATTAGTCATTAAATACCAATTTTAACAATTTTTCGATGACGCGGCGAAGCATCATAGAAAGGCCATTCCATGAGGTAGTATACGGGGTAAATCACAATAACGGGTTTGATTTAAATTTTGCTTGGATTTGTTATTAATTGAGAACGGATTATTCGATTGGAACATATAATTTGAAGAATTAGTCATTAAATACCAATTTTAACAATTTTTCGATGACGCGGCGAAGCATCATAGAAAGGCTATTCCATGAGGTAAATAGTACGGGGTAAATCACAATGACGGGTCTGATTTAAATTTTGCTTAGATTTGTTATTAATTGAGAACGGATTATTCGATTGAAAAGAGTGATGTGGCAATCGAAAGGGGAGGAAGTAAGCTATTTTATTTGAAAATAATTTCGACATTTCGTTGGCATGACGACGAAAAATTTGCTATTTCCGATATTTATTGAGTTAGAGAGCTGAAATTTGATATATGGGAAGAATTCGGTCAATCATTCAAAATTATATGTGTAAATTTTGATTCGCATGGTTTCTATAGCAACGATTAAGGATTCAGATGACAATTTCTAACTCACGTACGGCTGATCTGATTGAAACGAGTGAGGTGGCAATCGAGAGGGAACGAAGTAAGCTACTTTTTTATGTGAAAATAATTTTGACATTTCGTTGCCATGACGACGAACAGTTTGCTATTTCCATTATTTATTGAGTTTTATAGTTGAAATTTGATATCTGGGTAGAATTCGGTCAATCATTCAAAAATATTTTTATAAATTTTGATTCCGATGATTACCATAGCAACGATTGAGCATAAAGTTGATCATTTTTAACTCGCGAACGGCTTATCTGATTGAAACCAGTAAAGTGACGATCGAAATGTTAGAAAGTACACTACTTTTTTATGTGAAATTAATTTTGACATTTCGTTGCCGGGACGATGAACAATTTGCTATTTTCGTTATTTATTGAGTTGGAAAGTTGAAAACTGATATCTCGGAAGAATTCGGTCACTCATTCAAAAATATATCTGGAAAAATCGATTCCCATGGTTGGCATAGCAACGATTAAGGATAAAGTTGACAATTTATAACTCGCGGACGCCTTCTGCGATTGGAACGAGTGAGGTGGCTATCGAAAGGGATGGAAGTAAACTACTTTTTTATTTGAAAATAATTTCGATTTTTGGTAGTCATGACGACGATCAATTTGATTTCTCCGTTATTTATTGAGTTGCAGAGTAGAAATTTCGCATCTAAGTAGAATTCGGCCAATCATTGAAAAATATTTTTGCAATTTTCAATTTTAATAATTACCATAGCAACGATTAGTGGTAAAGTTAACAACTTACAACTCGCGAACGGCTTCTTAGATTGAAAGAAGCGACGGTCATAATATGTATGCATAATTTTTTTCCATAGAGACATCAGTGGCGTGCCCGAAGGGCTCGCCACCAATCTTCATCCAGCTCGACCATTTCAGGAAGATGATGTTATCTAATGTATGGTTCAAAGCCGATCGAAAGATGACAAGTTTAATTTAGTAGGGTTTCAGCGAAATTGTACATATTGTATTTATATGTAATATGTGTTTGTATGTATATAGCGATACGGTTACGAAGGGCGGTCTATTCTGCATCATCAGTCCGTAGGAGTGTGATATCTTCCTTAATACATGGCCTAGAAACACGAACTTTTCAGGGCATGACAATGATGATATTACCGACCTTATAGAGCCCCCTCGTGGGGCGATTAGGCGGTCTATCCGTACTAGTTATAGACCGCCTTTCAGGCTCGGTCTATATACCGAGCCCTTGGTCAGAAAAATGTGTGTATGTATGTATGGCCGTATGTTGTCGTCCGTTTCGACATTTTCACCTTTTCAATTTTTTTTCTCGAAAACGGTTAGAATGAGGGCAACCAGATTTTCTGGGTTAATAGAGGGATAGTGCGGCTAGCTTCGGTAAAAAATTCAGTTATACCGGGTGTTCCGTTTCGGAGATATAAAACGTTAAAGTCGAAATTTCAGCGATTTCCTATGGGATCGATTACAGGTCGCAAACCTTAATTAAATCGATTTAAATTTTCGGAGGTTGTGGAGGTCAGGGAGCTTCAGAACCCTATTGAAACTGGCGGTATTCCTAAAATGGGAAGTAATTTTTTTGAATTTTTTTATGTCGAAAAATGCCCTTTGTAGACCCCAATTTGGCACCGAATAAGTCGAAACCGGAACATCGGACAGAAAAACGTATTTGAACATAAAACTAAAGAATCTCAAATACTTTCTTTTTCCAATACATTTACCTATACCTAAAACGACTGGAAATTGTAAAAATTTGGGAAAAAGTGGAAATTACGATTTTTCATGCAAATTTTTGACGGTTTTGAATTTTTTGGGGGGTCAAAATGGATCCAAATCGAAATTCCATGTGCCCTATCGGAAAGAGCTCGCCGAAATACGTTAGAAACGTATTTTTTAGTTCTTTTATTCCTAATAGGAAAGGAGCAATTGATAATTAAATTTCGATTTTTTACGATTTTTTTTCATGACATCTCTACATTTGAATCACTCTGTATCTTTTCCTATCTAATTTCTTCTAACTTTTTCAACGCTATCCGTTGGGGATATAATCAGGCTTTAAAATGAATCCCGAATGGGTGATCCAGGGCCTGATTTAGGGGGTAAAAACTCATTTTTTCTGTTTTTTTTCCATCAAAATTCATATTTAAAAGGCATTATTATATATTATTTCTCTTATTTAACGATTCTTTTTTGGTTTATTTTCTTCCCTGATCATCTAAGAACACTCCTAACTAATTAAAACTCCATATTTTTTCGTTAAAGTTATAAATAAATACCTTTTTTTGCATCGCTGCAGGAAAACTTTTAAAAAGTGCATATATAAAAGCCGTGCCTTGACAAAACAATTGAACGGACCCTCTTTACATCGAAATTAAAATATGACCTGTCAAAATGTCATGAAAATAACAGTTTTCGTAGCGATATTGGAAGCTTCCTGAACCGATTTCGGCTTGAAATATACATGGCAAAGGTAAAACGGACTTTATATTTTTAGTTAAAATACGTTTCATTGGACGATTTAAGCATTAAATACGAATTTTTTTAATTTTTCTCAGACCACGCAAATGCATGTCAAAATCAATTTCTATACGGGGAAATTTATTCATTTAATTATAATGTATGAAATGTCACAATTTGGCTAAAATGTCAGCATTTTGATGCGAGATTGGAAGGAGTCCGGACCAACTTCGGCCTCGAATTTACCGGGCAATGCATTTAGGGACCTTATACTTTCGGTAGAAAGACATTTCATTTCATATTATACCGATTAAATACCATTTTAATCGATTTTCCTATGACGCTACAAAGCATCATTGAAGATTCTAATATGAAGCTCAGTGGCATCGAAAAAATCCCAAAATATGCATTTTATTTTCTAACCATGAGCGTGTATACTTTTGGGGCAATATATTAATTATTATTGAATAATTTTAATTTAATTTTAGGGAAATGACTTGATTCGGATCGTTTTAAAGTAACCAGAACGATTCTAAAATACATTTTATACCTTCCGACATGTGCATGATTGTATATATGTCTACAGGGTGTCCGAAAAGTCTTTGTATGCGCAAATATCTTTGTCATTAGAGCGAAGAAAAACTTTAATGAGTCTTATTTCAAGGAAATCGTAAATTTTTCATTCCTTTGTGTGGTTGTTTATATGTTGGTACACAACAGAATGTCCAAAAAGTCTTTGTATGGGGAAATATCTTTGCCAAATTTAATTTTAGGGAAATGAATTGACTCCCTTTTAAAGTAACCTGAACGATTCGAAAGTACATTTTATACCTTTCGGCATGTGGGTGATTCTGTATATGCCTACAGGGTGTCCGAAAAGTCTTTATATGCGCAAATAACTTTGTCATAAGTACGAAGATAAAATTAATAGGGTCGGTTTTCAAGAAAATCGAAAATATTTAAATTACCATGTGTCGTGTTGTGTTGTGTTTTTATGTATGTATACAGGGTGTCCGAAAAGTCTTTGAATGGGCAAATACCTTTGCCTTTCGTACATATTGTAACTCGATGGTCGGATTTAAAGCAAATCGTAGGTATATATTTGCATTTCTATGTGTACGGATTTATATGTTTGTATACAGGGTGTTGGAAAAGTCTTAGTTTGGAATTGGCAAATACTCCTATTAGTACTTAGCATTATTAGGTCGAATTACAAGTACATCGAATATATTTGTATTAATATGTGTTTATGCTTGTACGTGTGTATACAGGGTGTCCGAAAAGTCTTATTATTTGCAACTCCTTTTATTAGGATCAAAATAAACTTAATTAAGGCGGATTTCAAGAAAATTGTCTATATTTGTATTACTATGTGTTTATGCTTGTGCGTGTGTATACAGGGTGTCCGAAAAGTCTTATTATTTGCAACTCCTTTTATTAGGACCAAAATAAACTTAATTAAGGCGGATTTCAAGAAAATCGTCTATATTTGTATTACTATGTGTTTATGATTGTACGTGTGTATACAGGGTGCAACTCCTTTTATTAGGACCTAAATAAACTTAATTAAGGCGGATTTCAAGAAAATCGTCTATATTTGTATTACTATGTGTTTATGCTTGTACGTGTGTATACAGGGTGTCCGAAAAGTCTTAGTATTTGCAACTCATTTTAATACGACCAAAATAAACGTAATTAAGGCGGATTTCAAGAAAATCGTCTATATTCCTATTTAAACGTGTGAGTGTTAGATTGAATGTATACAGGGTGTCCAAAAATTCTTGGAATGGGCAAATACTCCTATTAGTACTTAGCATTATTAGGTCGAATTTCAAGTAAATCGAATATATTTGTATTAATATGTGTTTATGCTTGTACGTGTGTATACAGGGTGTCCGAAAAGTCTTATTATTTGCAACTCCTTTTATTAGGACCAAAATAAACTTAATTAAGGCGGATTTCAAGAAAATTGTCTATATTTGTATTACTATGTGTTTATGCTTGTGCGTGTGTATACAGGGTGTCCGAAAAGTCTTATTATTTGCAACTCCTTTTATTAGGACCAAAATAAACTTAATTAAGGCGGATTTCAAGAAAATCGTCTATATTTGTATTACTATGTGTTTATGATTGTACGTGTGTATACAGGGTGCAACTCCTTTTATTAGGACCTAAATAAACTTAATTAAGGCGGATTTCAAGAAAATCGTCTATATTTGTATTACTATGTGTTTATGCTTGTACGTGTGTATACAGGGTGTCCGAAAAGTCTTAGTATTTGCAACTCATTTTAATACGATCAAAATAAACGTAATTAAGGCGGATTTCAAGAAAATCGTCTATATTCCTATTTAAACGTGTGAGTGTTAGATTGAATGTATACAGGGTGTCCAAAAATTCTTGGAATGGGCAAATACTCCTATTAGTACTTAGATAAACTTTATTAGGTCGAATTTCAAGCAAATCAAATATATTTGTATTAATATGTGTTTATGTTTGTATGTATGTATACAGGGTGTCCGAAAAGTATTTTTGTTGGCAAAAATAGTTTCTACGTGTAGGTGTTTGTATGTATGTAGCGATGGGGTCACGAAGGGCGGTCTATTCTCCATCATCAGTCCGAAGGAGTGTGATATCTTCCTTAATACTTGGCCTAGAAACACGAAATTTTCAGGGCATGACAATGATGATATTACCGACCTTATAGAGCCCCCTCGGGGGGCGATTAGGCGGTCTACCCGTACTAGTTATAGACCGCCTTTCAGGCTCGGTCTATATACCGAGCCCTTGGTCAGAAAAATGTGTGTGCGTGTGTTGTCGTCCGTTTCGACATTTTCACCTTTTCAATTTTTTTTCTCGAAAACGGTTAGAATGAGGGCAACCAAATTTTCTGGGTTAATAGAGGGATAGTGCGGCTAGCTTCGGTAAAAAATTCAGTTATACCGGGTGTTCCGTTTCGGAGATATAAAACGTTAAAGTCGAAATTTCAGCGATTTCCTATGGGATCGATTACAGGTCGCAAAACTTAATTAAATCGATTTAAATTTTCGGAGGTTGTGGAGGTCAGGGAGCTTCAGAACCCTATTGAAACTGGCGGTATTCCTAAAATGGGAAGTAATTTTTTTGAATTTTTTTATGTCGAAAAATGCCCTTTGTAGACCCCTTTTTGGCGCTTAATAAGTCGAAGCCGGAGCATCGGACAGAAAAACGTATTTGAACATAAAACTAAAGAATCTCAAATACTTTCTTTTTCCAATACATTTACCTATACCTAAAACGACTGGAAATTGTAAAAATTTGGGAAAAACTGGAAATTACGATTTTTCATGCAAATTTTTGACGGTTTTGAATTTTTTGGGGGGTCAAAATGGATCCAAATCGAAATTCCATGTGCCCTATCGGAAAGAGCTCGCCGAAATACGTTAGAAACGTATTTTTTAGTTCTTTTATTTCTAATAGGAAAGGAGAAATCGATAATTAAATTTCGATTTTTTACGATTTTTTTTCATGACATCTCTACATTTGAATCACTCTGTATCTTTTCCTATCTAATTTCTTCCAACTTTTTCAACGCTATCCCTTGGGGATATAATCAGGCTTTAAAACAAATCCCGAATGGGTGATCCAGGGCCGCATTTAGGGGGTAAAAACTCATTTTTTCGGTTTTTTTCAACCAAAAGTCATCTTTAAAAGGCATTATTATATATTATTTCTCTTATTTAACGATTCTTTTTTGGTTTATTTTCTTCCCTGATCATCTAAGAACACTCCTAACTAATTAAAACTCCATATTTTTTCGTTAAAGTTATAAATAAATACCTTTTTTTGCATCGCTGCAGGAAAAATTTTAAAAAGTGCATATATAAAAGCCGTGCCTTGACAAAACAATTGAACGGACCCTCTTTACATCGAAATTAAAATATGACCTGTCAAAATGTCATGAAAATAACAGTTTTTGTAGCGATATTGGAAGCTTCCTGAACCGATTTCGGCTTGAAATATACATGGCAAAGGTAAAACGGACTTTATATTTTTAGTTAAAATACGTTTCATTGGACGATTTAAGCATTGAATACGAATTTTTTTAATTTTTCTCAGACCACGCAAATGCATGTCAAAATCAATTTCTATACGGGGAAATTTATTCATTTAATTATAATGTATGAAATGTCACAATTTGGCTAAAATGTCAGCATTTTGATGCGAGATTGGAAGGAGTCCGGACCAACTTCGGCCTCGAATTTACCGGGCAATGCATTTAGGGACCTTATACTTTCGGTAGAAAGACATTTCATTTCATATTATACCGATTAAATACCATTTTAATCGATTTTCCTATGACGCTACAAAGCATCATTGAAGATTCTAATATGAAGCTCAGTGGCATCGAAAAAATCCCAAAATATGCATTTTATTTTCTAACCATGAGCGTGTATACTTTTGGGGCAATATATTAATTATTATTGAATAATTTTAATTTAATTTTAGGGAAATGACTTGATTCGGATCGTTTTAAAGTAACCAGAACGATTCTAAAATACATTTTATACCTTCCGGCATGTGCATGATTGTATATATGTCTACAGGGTGTCCGAAAAGTCTTTGTATGCGCAAATATCTTTGTCATTAGAGCGAAGAAAAACTTAAATGAGTCTTATTTCAAGGAAATCGTAAATTTTTCATTCCTTTGTGTGGTTGTTTATATGTTGGTACACAACAGAATGTCCAAAAAGTCTTTGTATGGGGAAATATCTTTGCCAAATTTAATTTTAGGGAAATGAATTGACTCCCTTTTAAAGTAACCTGAACGATTCGAAAGTACATTTTATACCTATCGGCATGTGGGTGATTCTGTATATGCCTACAGGGTGTCCGAAAAGTCTTTATATGCGCAAATAACTTTGTCATAAGTACGAAGATAAAATTAATAGGGTCGGTTTTCAAGAAAATCGAAAATATTTAAATTACCATGTGTCGTGTTGTGTTGTGTTTTTATGTATGTATACAGGGTGTCCGAAAAGTCTTTGAATGGGCAAATACCTTTGCCTTTCGTACAAATAGTAACTCGATGGTCGGATTTAAAGCAAATCGTAGGTATATATTTGCATTTCTATGTGTACGGATTTATATGTTTGTATACAGGGTGTTGGAAAAGTCTTAGTTTGGAATGGGCAAATACTCCTATTAGTACTTAGCATTATTAGGTCGATTTTCAAGTAAATCGAATATATTTGTATTAATATGTGTTTATGCTTGTACGTGTGTATACAGGGTGTCCGAAAAGTCTTATTATTTGCAACTCCTTTTATTAGGACCAAAATAAACTTAATTAAGGCGGATTTCAAGAAAATTGTCTATATTTGTATTACTATGTGTTTATGCTTGTGCGTGTGTATACAGGGTGTCCGAAAAGTCTTATTATTTGCAACTCCTTTAATTAGGACCAAAATAAACTTAATTAAGGCGGATTTCAAGAAAATCGTCTATATTTGTATTACTATGTGTTTATGATTGTACGTGTGTATACAGGGTGCAACTCCTTTTATTAGGACCTAAATAAACTTAATTAAGGCGGATTTCAAGAAAATCGTCTATATTTGTATTACTATGTGTTTATGCTTGTACGTGTGTATACAGGGTGTCCGAAAAGTCTTAGTATTTGCAACTCATTTTAATACGACCAAAATAAACGTAATTAAGGCGGATTTCAAGAAAATCGTCTATATTCCTATTTAAACGTGTGAGTGTTAGATTGAATGTATACAGGGTGTCCAAAAATTCTTGGAATGGGCAAATACTCCTATTAGTACTTAGATAAACTTTATTAGGTCGAATTTCAAGCAAATCAAATATATTTGTATTAATATGTGTTTATGTTTGTATGTATGTATACAGGGTGTCCGAAAAGTATTTTTGTTGGCAAAAATAGTTTCCACGTGTAGGTGTTTGTATGTATGTAGCGATGGGGTCACGAAGGGCGGTCTATTCTCCATCATCAGTCCGAAGGAGTGTGATATCTTCCTTAATACTTGGCCTAGAAACACGAAATTTTCAGGGCATGACAATGATGATATTACCGACCTTATAGAGCCCCCTCGGGGGGCGATTAGGCGGTCTACGCAATCTAGTTATAGACCGCCTTTCAGGCTCGGTCTATATACCGAGCCCTTGGTCAGAAAAATGTGTGTATGTATGGCCGTATGTTGTCGTCCGTTTCGACATTTTCACATTTTCAATTTTTTTTCTCGAAAACGGTTAGAATGAGGGCAACCAAATTTTCTGGGTTAATAGAGGGATAGTGCGGCTAGCTTCGGTAAAAAATTCAGTTATACCGGGTGTTCCGTTTCGGAGATATAAAACGTTAAAGTCGAAATTTCAGCGATTTCCTATGGGATCGATTACAGGTCGCAAAACTTAATTAAATCGATTTAAATTTTCGGAGGTTGTGGAGGTCAGGGAGCTTCAGAACCCTATTGAAACTGGCGGTATTCCTAAAATGGGAAGTAATTTTTTTGAATTTTTTTATGTCGAAAAAAGCCGTTTGCAGACCCCAATTTGGCACTGAATAACTCGAAAACGAAACGTCGTACAGAAAAACGTATTTGAACATAAAACTAAAGAATCTCAAATACTTTCTTTTTGCAATACATTTACCTATACCTGAAACGACTGGAAATTGGAAAAATTTGAGAAAAAGTGGAAATTACGATTTTTCATGCAAATTTTTGACGGTTGTCAATTTTTTTGGGGGTCAAAATGGATTCAAATCGAAATCCCATGTACCTTATCGGAAAGACCTCGCCGAACTACGTTATAAACGTATTTTTTGGTTCCTTCATTCGTAATAGGAAAGGAGCAATTGATAATTAAATTTCGATTTTTGACCATTTTTTTTCATGACATCTCTACATTCGAATCACTCTGTATTTTTTCCTATCTAATTTCTTCTAACTTTTTCAACGCTATCCGTTGGGGATATAATCAGGCTTTAAAATGAATCCCGAATGGGTGATCCAGGGCCTGATTTAGGGGGTAAAAACTCATTTTTTCTGTTTTTTTCCATCAAAATTCATATTTAAAAGGCATTATTATATATTATTTCTCTTATTTAACGATTCTTTTTTGGTTTATTTTCTTCCCTGATCATCTAAGAACACTCCTAACTAATTAAAACTTCATATTTTTTCGTTAAAGTTATAAATAAATACCTTTTTTTGCATCGCTGCAGGAAAAATTTTAAAAAGTGCATATATAAAAGCCGTGCCTTGACAAAACAATTGAACGGACCCTCTTTACATCGAAATTAAAATATGACCTGTCAAAATGTCATGAAAATAACAGTTTTTGTAGCGATATTGGAAGCTTCCTGGACCGATTTCGGCTTGAAATATACATGGCAAAGGTAAAATGGACTTTATATTTTTAATAGCGGTACATTTCATTGGACGATTTGAGCATTAAATACCAATTTCATTAATTTTGCTGAGGTCCTGCAAAGGCATTTAAAAATCAATTTCTATACGGGGAAATTTATTCATTTAATTATAATGTATGAAATGTCACAATTTGGCTAAAATGTCAGCATTTTGATGCGAGATTGGAAGGAGTCCGGACCAACTTCGGCCTCGAATTTACCGGGCAATGCATTTAGGGACCTTATACTTTCGGTAGAAAGACATTTCATTTCATATTATACCGATTAAATACCATTTTAATCGATTTTCCTATGACGCTACAAAGCATCATTGAAGATTCTAATATGAAGCTCAGTGGCATCGAAAAAATCCCAAAATATGCATTTTATTTTCTATCCATGAGCGTGTATACTTTTGGGGCAATATATTAATTATTATTGAATAATTTTAATTTAATTTTAGGGAAATGACTTGATTCGGATCGTTTTAAAGTAACCAGAACGATTCTAAAATACATTTTATACCTTCCGGCATGTGCATGATTGTATATATGTCTACAGGGTGTCCGAAAAGTCTTTGTATGCGCAAATATCTTTGTCATTAGAGCGAAGAAAAACTTAAATGAGTCTTATTTCAAGGAAATCGTAAATTTTTCATTCCTTTGTGTGGTTGTTTATATGTTGGTACACAACAGAATGTCCAAAAAGTCTTTGTATGGGGAAATATCTTTGCCAAATTTAATTTTAGGGAAATGAATTGACTCCCTTTTAAAGTAACCTGAACGATTCGAAAGTACATTTTATACCTTTCGGCATGTGGGTGATTCTGTATATGCCTACAGGGTGTCCGAAAAGTCTTTATATGCGCAAATAACTTTGTCATAAGTACGAAGATAAAATTAATAGGGTCGGTTTTCAAGAAAATCGAAAATATTTAAATTACCATGTGTCGTGTTGTGTTGTGTTTTTATGTATGTATACAGGGTGTCCGAAAAGTCTTTGAATGGGCAAATACCTTTGCCTTTCGTACAAATAGTAACTCGATGGTCGGATTTAAAGCAAATCGTAGGTATATATTTGCATTTCTATGTGTACGGATTTATATGTTTGTATACAGGGTGTTGGAAAAGTCTTAGTTTGGAATGGGCAAATACTCCTATTAGTACTTAGCATTATTAGGTCGATTTTCAAGTAAATCGAATATATTTGTATTAATATGTGTTTATGTTTGTACGTGTGTATACAGGGTGTCCGAAAAGTCTTATTATTTGCAACTCCTTTTATTAGGACCAAAATAAACTTAATTAAGGCGGATTTCAAGAAAATCGTCTATATTTGTATTACTATGTGTTTATGATTGTACGTGTGTATACAGGGTGCAACTCCTTTTATTAGGACCTAAATAAACTTAATTAAGGCGGATTTCAAGAAAATCGTCTATATTCCTATTTAAACGTGTGAGTGTTAGATTGAATGTACACAGGGTGTCCAAAAATTCTATTAGTACTTAGCATTATTAGGTCGAATTTCAAGTAAATCGAATATATTTGTATTAATATGTGTTTATGCTTGTACGTGTGTATACAGGGTGTCCGAAAAGTCTTATTATTTGCAACTCCTTTTATTAGGACCAAAATAAACTTAATTAAGGCGGATTTCAAGAAAATTGTCTATATTTGTATTACTATGGGTTTATGCTTGTGCGTGTGTATACAGGGTGTCCGAAAAGTCTTATTATTTGCAACTCCTTTTATTAGGACCAAAATAAACTTAATTAAGGCGGATTTCAAGAAAATCGTCTATATTTGTATTACTATGTGTTTATGATTGTACGTGTGTATACAGGGTGCAACTCCTTTTATTAGGACCTAAATAAACTTAATTAAGGCGGATTTCAAGAAAATCGTCTATATTTGTATTACTATGTGTTTATGCTTGTACGTGTGTATACAGGGTGTCCGAAAAGTCTTAGTATTTGCAACTCATTTTAATACGACCAAAATAAACGTAATTAAGGCGGATTTCAAGAAAATCGTCTATATTCCTATTTAAACGTGTGAGTGTTAGATTGAATGTATACAGGGTGTCCAAAAATTCTTGGAATGGGCAAATACTCCTATTAGTACTTAGATAAACTTTATTAGGTCGAATTTCAAGCAAATCAAATATATTTGTATTAATATGTGTTTATGTTTGTATGTATGTATACAGGGTGTCCGAAAAGTATTTTTGTTGGCAAAAATAGTTTCTACGTGTAGGTGTTTGTATGTATGTAGCGATGGGGTCACGAAGGGCGGTCTATTCTCCATCATCAGTCCGAAGGAGTGTGATATCTTCCTTAATACTTGGCCTAGAAACACGAAATTTTCAGGGCATGACAATGATGATATAACCGACCTTATAGAGCCCCCTCGGGGGGCGATTAGGCGGTCTACGCAATCTAGTTATAGACCGCCTTTCAGGCTCGGTCTATATACCGAGCCCTTGGTCAGAAAAATGTGTGTGCGTGTGTTGTCGTCCGTTTCGACATTTTCACCTTTTCAATTTTTTTTCTCGAAAACGGTTAGAATGAGGGCAACCAGATTTTCTGGGTTAATAGAGGGATAGTGCGGCTAGCTTCGGTAAAAAATTCAGTTATACCGGGTGTTCCGTTTCGGAGATATAAAACGTTAAAGTCGAAATTTCAGCGATTTCCTATGGGATCGATTACAGGTCGCAAAACTTAATTAAATCGATTTAAATTTTCGGAGGTTGTGGAGGTCAGGGAGCTTCAGAACCCTATTGAAACTGGCGGTATTCCTAAAATGGGAAGTAATTTTTTTGAATTTTTTTATGTCGAAAAATGCCCTTTGTAGACCCCAATTTGGCACCGAATAAGTCGAAACCGGAACATCGGACAGAAAAACGTATTTGAACTTAAAACTAAAGAATCTCAAATACTTTCTTTTTGCGATACATTTACCTATACCTAAAACGACTGGAAATTGGAAAAATTTGGGAAAAAGTGGAAATTACGAATTTTCATGCAAATTTTTGACGGTTTTGAATTTTTTGGGGGGTCAAAATGGATCCAAATCGAAATTCCATGTGCCCTATCGGAAAGAGCTCGCCGAAATACGTTAGAAACGTATTTTTTAGTTCTTTTATTTCTAATAGGAAAGGAGAAATCGATAATTAAATTTCGATTTTTTACGATTTTTTTTCATGACATCTCTACATTTCAATCACTCTGTATCTTTTCCTATCTAATTTCTTCTAACTTTTTCAACGCTATCCGTTGGGGATATAATCAGGCTTTAAAATGAATCCCGAATGGGTGATCCAGGGCCTGATTTAGGGGGTAAAAACTCATTTTTTCTGTTTTTTTCCATCAAAATTCATATTTAAAAGGCATTATTATATATTATTTCTCTTATTTAACGATTCTTTTTTGGTTTATTTTCTTCCCTGATCATCTAAGAACACTCCTAACTAATTAAAACTCCATATTTTTTCGTTAAAGTTATAAATAAATACCTTTTTTTGCATCGCTGCAGGAAAAATTTTAAAAAGTGCATATATAAAAGCCGTGCCTTGACAAAACAATTGAACGGACCCTCTTTACATCGAAATTAAAATATGATCTGTCAAAATGTCATGAAAATAACAGTTTTTGTAGCGATATTGGAAGCTTCGTGGACCGATTTCGGCTTGAAATATACATGGCAAAGGTAAAATGGACTTTATATTTTTAATAGCGGTACATTTCATTGGACGATTTAAGCATTAAATACGAATTTTTTAAATTTTTCTCAGACCACGCAAATGCATGTCAAAATCAATTTCTATACGGGGAAATTTATTCATTTAATTATAATGTATGAAATGTCACAATTTGGCTAAAATGTCAGCATTTTGATGCGAGATTGGAAGGAGTCCGGACCAACTTCGGCCTCGAATTTACCGGGCAATGCATTTAGGGACCTTATACTTTCGGTAGAAAGACATTTCATTTCATATTATACCGATTAAATACCATTTTAATCGATTTTCCTATGACGCTACAAAGCATCATTGAAGATTCTAATATGAAGCTCAGTGGCATCGAAAAAATCCCAAAATATGCATTTATTTTCTATCCATGAGCGTGTATACTTTTGGGGCAATATATTAATTA
This sequence comes from Philopedon plagiatum, assembly GCA_963971165.1. Classification (NCBI taxonomy): domain Eukaryota; kingdom Metazoa; phylum Arthropoda; class Insecta; order Coleoptera; family Curculionidae; genus Philopedon; species Philopedon plagiatum. Next base: position 72,311,655 of record OZ020189.1, on the reverse strand, counting down.
TTATTGAATAATTTTAATTTAATTTTAGGGAAATGACTTGATTCGGATCGTTTTAAAGTAACCAGAACGTTTCTAAAATACATTTTATACCTTCCGGCATGTGCATGATTGTATATATGTCTACAGGGTGTCCGAAAAGTCTTTGTATGCGCAAATATCTTTGTCATTAGAGCGAAGAAAAACTTAAATGAGTCTTATTTCAAGGAAATCGTAAATTTTTCATTCCTTTGTGTGGTTGTTTATATGTTGGTACACAACAGAATGTCCAAAAAGTCTTTGTATGGGGAAATATCTTTGCCAAATTTAATTTTAGGGAAATGAATTGACTCCCTTTTAAAGTGACCTGAACGATTCGAAAGTACATTTTATACCTTTCGGCATGTGGGTGATTCTGTATATGCCTACAGGGTGTCCGAAAAGTCTTTATATGCGCAAATAACTTTGTCATAAGTACGAAGATAAAATTAATAGGGTCGGTTTTCAAGAAAATCGAAAATATTTAAATTACCATGTGTCGTGTTGTGTTGTGTTTTTATGCATGTATACAGGGTGTCCGAAAAGCCTTTGAATGGGCAAATACCTTTGCCTTTCGTACAAATAGTAACTCGATGGTCGGATTTAAAGCAAATCGTAGGTATATATTTGCATTTCTATGTGTACGGATTTATATGTTTGTATACAGGGTGTTGGAAAAGTCTTAGTTTGGAATGGGCAAATACTCCTATTAGTACTTAGCATTATTAGGTCGAATTTCAAGTAAATCGAATATATTTGTATTACTATGTGTTTATGCTTGTGCGTGTGTATACAGGGTGTCCGAAAAGTCTTATTATTTGCAACTCCTTTTATTAGGACCAAAATAAACTTAATTAAGGCGGATTTCAAGAAAATCGTCTATATTTGTATTACTATGTGTTTATGATTGTACGTGTGTATACAGGGTGCAACTCCTTTTATTAGGACCTAAATAAACTTAATTAAGGCGGATTTCAAGAAAATCGTCTATATTTGTATTACTATGTGTTTATGCTTGTACGTGTGTATACAGGGTGTCCGAAAAGTCTTAGTATTTGCAACTCATTTTAATACGATCAAAATAAACGTAATTAAGGCGGATTTCAAGAAAATCGTCTATATTCCTATTTAAACGTGTGAGTGTTAGATTGAATGTATACAGGGTGTCCAAAAATTCTTGGAATGGGCAAATACTCCTATTAGTACTTAGATAAACTTTATTAGGTCGAATTTCAAGCAAATCAAATATATTTGTATTAATATGTGTTTATGTTTGTATGTATGTATACAGGGTGTCCGAAAAGTATTTTTGTTGGCAAAAATAGTTTCTACGTGTAGGTGTTTGTATGTATGTAGCGATGGGGTCACGAAGGGCGGTCTATTCTCCATCATCAGTCCGAAGGAGTGTGATATCTTCCTTAATACTTGGCCTAGAAACACGAAATTTTCAGGGCATGACAATGATGATATTACCGACCTTATAGAGCCCCCTCGGGGGGCGATTAGGCGGTCTACCCGTACTAGTTATAGACCGCCTTTCAGGCTCGGTCTATATACCGAGCCCTTGGTCAGAAAAATGTGTGTGCGTGTGTTGTCGTCCGTTTCGACATTTTCACCTTTTCAATTTTTTTTCTCGAAAACGGTTAGAATGAGGGCAACCAAATTTTCTGGGTTAATAGAGGGATAGTGCGGCTAGCTTCGGTAAAAAATTCAGTTATACCGGGTGTTCCGTTTCGGAGATATAAAACGTTAAAGTCGAAATTTCAGCGATTTCCTATGGGATCGATTACAGGTCGCAAAACTTAATTAAATCGATTTAAATTTTCGGAGGTTGTGGAGGTCAGGGAGCTTCAGAACCCTATTGAAACTGGCGGTATTCCTAAAATGGGAAGTAATTTTTTTGAATTTTTTTATGTCGAAAAATGCCCTTTGTAGACCCCTTTTTGGCGCTTAATAAGTCGAAGCCGGAGCATCGGACAGAAAAATGTATTTGAACATAAAACTAAAGAATCTCAAATACTTTCTTTTTCCAATACATTTACCTATACCTAAAACGACTGGAAATTGTAAAAATTTGGGAAAAACTGGAAATTACGATTTTTCATGCAAATTTTTGACGGTTTTGAATTTTTTGGGGGGTCAAAATGGATCCAAATCGAAATTCCATGTGCCCTATCGGAAAGAGCTCGCCGAAATACGTTAGAAACGTATTTTTTAGTTCTTTTATTTCTAATAGGAAAGGAGAAATCGATAATTAAATTTCGATTTTTTACGATTTTTTTTCATGACATCTCTACATTTGAATCACTCTGTATCTTTTCCTATCTAATTTCTTCCAACTTTTTCAACGCTATCCCTTGGGGATATAATCAGGCTTTAAAACAAATCCCGAATGGGTGATCCAGGGCCGCATTTAGGGGGTAAAAACTCATTTTTTCGGTTTTTTTCAACCAAAAGTCATCTTTAAAAGGCATTATTATATATTATTTCTCTTATTTAACGATTCTTTTTTGGTTTATTTTCTTCCCTGATCATCTAAGAACACTCCTAACTAATTAAAACTCCATATTTTTTCGTTAAAGTTATAAATAAATACCTTTTTTTGCATCGCTACAGGAAAAATTTTAAAAAGTGCATATATAAAAGCCGTGCCTTGACAAAACAATTGAACGGACCCTCTTTACATCGAAATTAAAATATGACCTGTCAAAATGTCATGAAAATAACAGTTTTTGTAGCGATATTGGAAGCTTCCTGAACCGATTTCGGCTTGAAATATACATGGCAAAGGTAAAACGGACTTTATATTTTTAGTTAAAATACGTTTCATTGGACGATTTAAGCATTGAATACGAATTTTTTTAATTTTTCTCAGACCACGCAAATGCATGTCAAAATCAATTTCTATACGGGGAAATTTATTCATTTAATTATAATGTATGAAATGTCACAATTTGGCTAAAATGTCAGCATTTTGATGCGAGATTGGAAGGAGTCCGGACCAACTTCGGCCTCGAATTTACCGGGCAATGCATTTAGGGACCTTATACTTTCGGTAGAAAGACATTTCATTTCATATTATACCGATTAAATACCATTTTAATCGATTTTCCTATGACGCTACAAAGCATCATTGAAGATTCTAATATGAAGCTCAGTGGCATCGAAAAAATCCCAAAATATGCATTTTATTTTCTAACCATGAGCGTGTATACTTTTGGGGCAATATATTAATTATTATTGAATAATTTTAATTTAATTTTAGGGAAATGACTTGATTCGGATCGTTTTAAAGTAACCAGAACGATTCTAAAATACATTTTATACCTTCCGGCATGTGCATGATTGTATATATGTCTACAGGGTGTCCGAAAAGTCTTTGTATGCGCAAATATCTTTGTCATTAGAGCGAAGAAAAACTTAAATGAGTCTTATTTCAAGGAAATCGTAAATTTTTCATTCCTTTGTGTGGTTGTTTATATGTTGGTACACAACAGAATGTCCAAAAAGTCTTTGTATGGGGAAATATCTTTGCCAAATTTAATTTTAGGGAAATGAATTGACTCCCTTTTAAAGTAACCTGAACGATTCGAAAGTACATTTTATACCTTTCGGCATGTGGGTGATTCTGTATATGCCTACAGGGTGTCCGAAAAGTCTTTATATGCGCAAATAACTTTGTCATAAGTACGAAGATAAAATTAATAGGGTCGGTTTTCAAGAAAATCGAAAATATTTAAATTACCATGTGTCGTGTTGTGTTGTGTTTTTATGTATGTATACAGGGTGTCCGAAAAGTCTTTGAATGGGCAAATACCTTTGCCTTTCGTACAAATAGTAACTCGATGGTCGGATTTAAAGCAAATCGTAGGTATATATTTGCATTTCTATGTGTACGGATTTATATGTTTGTATACAGGGTGTTGGAAAAGTCTTAGTTTGGAATGGGCAAATACTCCTATTAGTACTTAGCATTATTAGGTCGATTTTCAAGTAAATCGAATATATTTGTATTAATATGTGTTTATGCTTGTACGTGTGTATACAGGGTGTCCGAAAAGTCTTATTATTTGCAACTCCTTTTATTAGGACCAAAATAAACTTAATTAAGGCGGATTTCAAGAAAATTGTCTATATTTGTATTACTATGTGTTTATGCTTGTGCGTGTGTATACAGGGTGTCCGAAAAGTCTTATTATTTGCAACTCCTTTAATTAGGACCAAAATAAACTTAATTAAGGCGGATTTCAAGAAAATCGTCTATATTTGTATTACTATGTGTTTATGATTGTACGTGTGTATACAGGGTGCAACTCCTTTTATTAGGACCTAAATAAACTTAATTAAGGCGGATTTCAAGAAAATCGTCTATATTTGTATTACTATGTGTTTATGCTTGTACGTGTGTATACAGGGTGTCCGAAAAGTCTTAGTATTTGCAACTCATTTTAATACGACCAAAATAAACGTAATTAAGGCGGATTTCAAGAAAATCGTCTATATTCCTATTTAAACGTGTGAGTGTTAGATTGAATGTATACAGGGTGTCCAAAAATTCTTGGAATGGGCAAATACTCCTATTAGTACTTAGATAAACTTTATTAGGTCGAATTTCAAGCAAATCAAATATATTTGTATTAATATGTGTTTATGTTTGTATGTATGTATACAGGGTGTCCGAAAAGTATTTTTGTTGGCAAAAATAGTTTCCACGTGTAGGTGTTTGTATGTATGTAGCGATGGGGTCACGAAGGGCGGTCTATTCTCCATCATCAGTCCGAAGGAGTGTGATATCTTCCTTAATACTTGGCCTAGAAACACGAAATTTTCAGGGCATGACAATGATGATATTACCGACCTTATAGAGCCCCCTCGGGGGGCGATTAGGCGGTCTACGCAATCTAGTTATAGACCGCCTTTCAGGCTCGGTCTATATACCGAGCCCTTGGTCAGAAAAATGTGTGTGCGTGTGTTGTCGTCCGTTTCGACATTTTCACCTTTTCAATTTTTTTTCTCGAAAACGGTTAGAATGAGGGCAACCAGATTTTCTGGGTTAATAGAGGGATAGTGCGGCTAGCTTCGGTAAAAAATTCAGTTATACCGGGTGTTCCGTTTCGGAGATATAAAACGTTAAAGTCGAAATTTCAGCGATTTCCTATGGGATCGATTACAGGTCGCAAAACTTAATTAAATCGATTTAAATTTTCGGAGGTTGTGGAGGTCAGGGAGCTTCAGAACCCTATTGAAACTGGCGGTATTCCTAAAATGGGAAGTAATTTTTTTGAATTTTTTTATGTCGAAAAATGCCCTTTGTAGACCCCAATTTGGCACCGAATAAGTCGAAACCGGAACATCGGACAGAAAAACGTATTTGAACTTAAAACTAAAGAATCTCAAATACTTTCTTTTTGCGATACATTTACCTATACCTAAAACGACTGGAAATTGGAAAAATTTGGGAAAAAGTGGAAATTACGAATTTTCATGCAAATTTTTGACGGTTTTGAATTTTTTGGGGGGTCAAAATGGATCCAAATCGAAATTCCATGTGCCCTATCGGAAAGAGCTCGCCGAAATACGTTAGAAACGTATTTTTTAGTTCTTTTATTTCTAATAGGAAAGGAGAAATCGATAATTAAATTTCGATTTTTTACGATTTTTTTTCATGACATCTCTACATTTCAATCACTCTGTATCTTTTCCTATCTAATTTCTTCTAACTTTTTCAACGCTATCCGTTGGGGATATAATCAGGCTTTAAAATGAATCCCGAATGGGTGATCCAGGGCCTGATTTAGGGGGTAAAAACTCATTTTTTCTGTTTTTTTCCATCAAAATTCATATTTAAAAGGCATTATTATATATTATTTCTCTTATTTAACGATTCTTTTTTGGTTTATTTTCTTCCCTGATCATCTAAGAACACTCCTAACTAATTAAAACTCCATATTTTTTCGTTAAAGTTATAAATAAATACCTTTTTTTGCATCGCTGCAGGAAAAATTTTAAAAAGTGCATATATAAAAGCCGTGCCTTGACAAAACAATTGAACGGACCCTCTTTACATCGAAATTAAAATATGATCTGTCAAAATGTCATGAAAATAACAGTTTTTGTAGCGATATTGGAAGCTTCGTGGACCGATTTCGGCTTGAAATATACATGGCAAAGGTAAAATGGACTTTATATTTTTAATAGCGGTACATTTCATTGGACGATTTAAGCATTAAATACGAATTTTTTAAATTTTTCTCAGACCACGCAAATGCATGTCAAAATCAATTTCTATACGGGGAAATTTATTCATTTAATTATAATGTATGAAATGTCACAATTTGGCTAAAATGTCAGCATTTTGATGCGAGATTGGAAGGAGTCCGGACCAACTTCGGCCTCGAATTTACCGGGCAATGCATTTAGGGACCTTATACTTTCGGTAGAAAGACATTTCATTTCATATTATACCGATTAAATACCATTTTAATCGATTTTCCTATGACGCTACAAAGCATCATTGAAGATTCTAATATGAAGCTCAGTGGCATCGAAAAAATCCCAAAATATGCATTTATTTTCTATCCATGAGCGTGTATACTTTTGGGGCAATATATTAATTATTATTGAATAATTTTAATTTAATTTTAGGGAAATGACTTGATTCGGATCGTTTTAAAGTAACCAGAACGTTTCTAAAATACATTTTATACCTTCCGGCATGTGCATGATTGTATATATGTCTACAGGGTGTCCGAAAAGTCTTTGTATGCGCAAATATCTTTGTCATTAGAGCGAAGAAAAACTTAAATGAGTCTTATTTCAAGGAAATCGTAAATTTTTCATTCCTTTGTGTGGTTGTTTATATGTTGGTACACAACAGAATGTCCAAAAAGTCTTTGTATGGGGAAATATCTTTGCCAAATTTAATTTTAGGGAAATGAATTGACTCCCTTTTAAAGTAACCTGAACGATTCGAAAGTACATTTTATACCTTTCGGCATGTGGGTGATTCTGTATATGCCTACAGGGTGTCCGAAAAGTCTTTATATGCGCAAATAACTTTGTCATAAGTACGAAGATAAAATTAATAGGGTCGGTTTTCAAGAAAATCGAAAATATTTAAATTACCATGTGTCGTGTTGTGTTGTGTTTTTATGCATGTATACAGGGTGTCCGAAAAGCCTTTGAATGGGCAAATACCTTTGCCTTTCGTACAAATAGTAACTCGATGGTCGGATTTAAAGCAAATCGTAGGTATATATTTGCATTTCTATGTGTACGGATTTATATGTTTGTATACAGGGTGTTGGAAAAGTCTTAGTTTGGAATGGGCAAATACTCCTATTAGTACTTAGCATTATTAGGTCGAATTTCAAGTAAATCGAATATATTTGTATTACTATGTGTTTATGCTTGTGCGTGTGTATACAGGGTGTCCGAAAAGTCTTATTATTTGCAACTCCTTTTATTAGGACCAAAATAAACTTAATTAAGGCGGATTTCAAGAAAATCGTCTATATTTGTATTACTATGTGTTTATGATTGTACGTGTGTATACAGGGTGCAACTCCTTTTATTAGGACCTAAATAAACTTAATTAAGGCGGATTTCAAGAAAATCGTCTATATTTGTATTACTATGTGTTTATGCTTGTACGTGTGTATACAGGGTGTCCGAAAAGTCTTAGTATTTGCAACTCATTTTAATACGACCAAAATAAACGTAATTAAGGCGGATTTCAAGAAAATCGTCTATATTCCTATTTAAACGTGTGAGTGTTAGATTGAATGTATACAGGGTGTCCAAAAATTCTTGGAATGGGCAAATACTCCTATTAGTACTTAGCATTATTAGGTCGAATTTCAAGTAAATCGAATATATTTGTATTAATATGTGTTTATGCTTGTACGTGTGTATACAGGGTGTCCGAAAAGTCTTATTATTTGCAACTCCTTTTATTAGGACCAAAATAAACTTAATTAAGGCGGATTTCAAGAAAATTGTCTATATTTGTATTACTATGTGTTTATGCTTGTGCGTGTGTATACAGGGTGTCCGAAAAGTCTTATTATTTGCAACTCCTTTTATTAGGACCAAAATAAACTTAATTAAGGCGGATTTCAAGAAAATCGTCTATATTTGTATTACTATGTGTTTATGATTGTACGTGTGTATACAGGGTGCAACTCCTTTTATTAGGACCTAAATAAACTTAATTAAGGCGGATTTCAAGAAAATCGTCTATATTTGTATTACTATGTGTTTATGCTTGTACGTGTGTATACAGGGTGTCCGAAAAGTCTTAGTATTTGCAACTCATTTTAATACGACCAAAATAAACATAATTAAGGCGGATTTCAAGAAAATCGTCTATATTCCTATTTAAACGTGTGAGTGTTAGATTGAATGTATACAGGGTGTCCAAAAATTCTTGGAATGGGCAAATACTCCTATTAGTACTTAGATAAACTTTATTAGGTCGAATTTCAAGCAAATCAAATATATTTGTATTAATATGTGTTTATGTTTGTATGTATGTATACAGGGTGTCCGAAAAGTATTTTTGTTGGCAAAAATAGTTTCCACGTGTAGGTGTTTGTATGTATGTAGCGATGGGGTCACGAAGGGCGGTCTATTCTCCATCATCAGTCCGAAGGAGTGTGATATCTTCCTTAATACTTGGCCTAGAAACACGAAATTTTCAGGGCATGACAATGATGATATTACTGACCTTATAGAGCCCCCTCGGGGGGCGATTAGGCGGTCTATGCAATCTAGTTATAGACCGCCTTTCAGGCTCGGTCTATATACCGAGCCCTTGGTCAGAAAAATGTGTGTATGTATGGCCGTATGTATGGCCGTATGTTGTCGTCCGTTTCGACATTTTCACCTTTTCAATTTTTTTTCTCGAAAACGGTTAGAATGAGGGCAACCAGATTTTCTGGGTTAATAGAGGGATAGTGCGGCTAGCTTCGGTAAAAAATTCAGTTATACCGGGTGTTCCGTTTCGGAGATATAAAACGTTAAAGTCGAAATTTCAGCGATTTCCTATGGGATCGATTACAGGTCGCAAAACTTAATTAAATCGATTTAAATTTTCGGAGGTTGTGGAGGTCAGGGAGCTTCAGAACCCTATTGAAACTGGCGGTATTCCTAAAATGGGAAGTAATTTTTTTGAATTTTTTTATGTCGAAAAATGCCCTTTGTAGACCCCAATTTGGCACCGAATAAGTCGAAACCGGAACATCGGACAGAAAAACGTATTTGAACTTAAAACTAAAGAATCTCAAATACTTTCTTTTTGCAATACATTTACCTATACCTAAAATGACTGGAAATTGGAAAAATTTGGGAAAAAGTGGAAATTACGAATTTTCATGCAAATTTTTGACGGTTTTGAATTTTTTGGGGGGTCAAAATGGATCCAAATCGAAATTCCATGTGCCCTATCGGAAAGAGCTCGCCGAAATACGTTAGAAACGTATTTTTTAGTTCTTTTATTTCTAATAGGAAAGGAGAAATCGATAATTAAATTTCGATTTTTTACGATTTTTTTTCATGACATCTCTACATTTGAATCACTCTGTATCTTTTCCTATCTAATTTCTTCTAACTTTTTCAACGCTATCCGTTGGGGATATAATCAGGCTTTAAAATGAATCCAGAATGGGTGATCCAGGGCCTGATTTAGGGGGTAAAAACACATTTTTTCTGTTTTTTTCCATCAAAATTCATCTTTAAATGGCGTTATTATAGACCGCCTTTCAGGCTCGGTCTATATACCGAGCCCTTGGTCAGAAAATGTGTGTGCGTATGTGCGTGCGTGCGTGCGTGCGTATGTTGTCCGTTTCGACATTTTCACTTTTTCAATTTTTTTTCTCGAAAATGGTTAGAGTGGCGGCAACCAAATTTTCTGGGTTAATAGAGGGATAGTGCGGCTAGCTTCGGTAAAAAATTCAGTTATACAGGGTGTTCCGTTTCGGAGCTATTAAACGTCAAAGTCGAAATTTCAGCGATTTTCGTTGCAATCGATTACAGGTCGCAAAAGTGAATTAAATCAATTTAAATTTTTGGAGGTTGTGGAGGACCGGGAGCTTCAGAACCCTATTGAAACTGGCGGTATTCGGAAAATGGGAAGCAATTTTTTTGAATTTTTTTATGTCGAAAAATGCTGTTTGTAGACCCCACTTTGGCACCGAATAAGTCGAAACCGGAACATCGGACAGAAAAACGTATTTGAACTTAAAACTAAAGAATCTCAAATACTTTCTTTTTGCAATACATTTACCTATACCTAAAACGACTGGAAATTGGAAAAATTTGGGAAAAAGTGGAAATTACGATTTTTCATGCAAATTTTTGACGGTTTTGAATTTTTTGGGGGGTCAAAATGGATCCAAATCGAAATTCCATGTGCCCTATCGGAAAGAGCTCGCCGAAATACGTTGGAAACGTATTTTTTAGTTCTTTTATTTCTAATAGGAAAGGAGCAATTGATAATTAAATTTCGATTTTTTACGATTTTTTTTCATGACATCTCTACATTTGAATCACTCTGTATCTTTTCCTATCTAATTTCTTCTAACTTTTTCAACTCTATCCGTTGGGGATATAATCAGGCTTTAAAACAAATCCCGAATGGGTGATCCAGCGCCGCATTTAGGGGGTAAAAACTCATTTTTTCGGTTTTTTTCAACCAAAAGTCATCTTTAAAAGGCATTATTATATATTATTTCTCTTATTTAACGATTCTTTTTTGGTTTATTTTCTTCCCTGATCATCTAAGAACACTCCTAACCAATTAAAACTCCATATTTTTTCGTTAAAGTTATAAATAAATACCTTTTTTTGCATCGCTGCAGGAAAAATTTTAAAAAGTGCATATATAAAAGCCGTGCCTTGACAAAACAATTGAACGGACCCTCTTTACATCGAAATTAAAATATGACCTGTCAAAATGTCATGAAAATAACAGTTTTCGTAGCGATATTGGAAGCTTCCTGAACCGATTTCGGCTTGAAATATACATGGCAAAGGTAAAATGGTCTTTATATTTTTAATAGCGGTACATTTCATTGGACGATTTGAGCATTAAATACCAATTTCATTAATTTTGCTGAGGTCCTGCAAAGGCATTTAAAAATCAATTTCTATACGGGGAAATTTATTCATTTAATTATAATGTATGAAATGTCACAATTTGGCTAAAATGTCAGCATTTTGATGCGTGATTGGAAGGAGTCCGGACCAACTTCGGCCTCGAATTTACCGGGCAATGCATTTAGGGACCTTATACTTTCGGTAGAAAGACATTTCATTTCATATTATACCGATTAAATACCATTTTAATCGATTTTCCTATGACGCTACAAAGCATCATTGAAGATTCTAATATGAAGCTCAGTGGCATCGAAAAAATCCCAAAATATGCATTTTATTTTCTAACCATGAGCGTGTATACTTTTGGGGCAATATATTAATTATTATTGAATAATTTTAATTTAATTTTAGGGAAATGACTTGATTCGGATCGTTTTAAAGTAACCAGAACGATTCTAAAATACATTTTATACCTTCCGGCATGTGCATGATTGTATATATGTCTACAGGGTGTCCGAAAAGTCTTTGTATGCGCAAATATCTTTGTCATTAGAGCGAAGAAAAACTTAAATGAGTCTTATTTCAAGGAAATCGTAAATTTTTCATTCCTTTGTGTGGTTGTTTATATGTTGGTACACACAACAGAATGTCCAAAAAGTCTTTGTATGGGGAAATATCTTTGCCAAATTTAATTTTAGGGAAATGAATTGACTCCCTTTTAAAGTAACCTGAACGATTCGAAAGTACATTTTATACCTTTCGGCATGTGGGTGATTCTGTATATGCCTACAGGGTGTCCGAAAACCCTTTATATGCGCAAATAACTTTGTCATAAGTACGAAGATAAAATTAATAGGGTCGGTTTTCAAGAAAATCGAAAATATTTAAATTACCATGTGTCGTGTTGTGTTGTGTTTTTATGTATGTATACAGGGTGTCCGAAAAGTCTTTGAATGGGCAAATACCTTTGCCTTTCGTACAAATAGTAACTCGATGGTCGGATTTAAAGCAAATCGTAGGTATATATTTGCATTTCTATGTGTACGGATTTATATGTTTGTATACAGGGTGTTGGAAAAGTCTTAGTTTGGAATGGGCAAATACTCCTATTAGTACTTAGCATTATTAGGTCGAATTTCAAGTAAATCGAATATATTTGTATTAATATGTGTTTATGCTTGTACGTGTGTATACAGGGTGTCCGAAAAGTCTTATTATTTGCAACTCCTTTTATTAGGACCAAAATAAACTTAATTAAGGCGGATTTCAAGAAAATTGTCTATATTTGTATTACTATGTGTTTATGCTTGTGCGTGTGTATACAGGGTGTCCGAAAAGTCTTATTATTTGCAACTCCTTTTATTAGGACCAAAATAAACTTAATTAAGGCGGATTTCAAGAAAATCGTCTATATTTTTATTACTATGTGTTTATGATTGTACGTGTGTATACAGGGTGTCCGAAAAGTCTTAGTATTTGCAACTCATTTTAATACGACCAAAATAAACGTAATTAAGGCGGATTTCAAGAAAATCGTCTATATTCCTATTTAAACGTGTGAGTGTTAGATTGAATGTATACAGGGTGTCCAAAAATTCTTGGAATGGGCAAATACTCCTATTAGTACTTAGCATTATTAGGTCGAATTTCAAGTAAATCGAATATATTTGTATTAATATGTGTTTATGCTTGTACGTGTGTATACAGGGTGTCCGAAAAGTCTTATTATTTGCAACTCCTTTTATTAGGACCAAAATAAACTTAATTAAGGCGGATTTCAAGAAAATTGTCTATATTTATATTACTATGTGTTTATGCTTGTGCGTGTGTATACAGGGTGTCCGAAAAGTCTTATTATTTGCAACTCCTTTTATTAGGACCAAAATAAACTTAATTAAGGCGGATTTCAAGAAAATTGTCTATATTTGTATTACTATGTGTTTATGCTTGTGCGTGTGTATACAGGGTGTCCGAAAAGTCTTATTATTTGCAACTCCTTTTATTAGGACCTAAATAAACTTAATTAAGGCGGATTTCAAGAAAATCGTCTATATTTGTATTACTATGTGTTTATGCTTGTACGTGTGTATACAGGGTGTCCGAAAAGTCTTAGTATTTGCAACTCATTTTAATACGACCAAAATAAACGTAATTAAGGCGGATTTCAAGAAAATCGTCTATATTCCTATTTAAACGTGTGAGTGTTAGATTGAATGTATACAGGGTGTCCAAAAATTCTTGGAATGGGCAAATACTCCTATTAGTACTTAGATAAACTTTATTAGGTCGAATTTCAAGCAAATCAAATATATTTGTATTAATATGTGTTTATGTTTGTATATATGTATACAGGGTGTCCGAAAAGTATTTTTGTTGGCAAAAATAGTTTCTACGTGTAGGTGTTTGTATGTATGTAGCGATGGGGTCACGAAGGGCGGTCTATTCTCCATCATCAGTCCGAAGGAGTGTGATATCTTCCTAAATACATGGCATAGAAACACGAAATTTTCAGGGCATGACAATGATGATATTACCGACCTTATAGAGCCCCCTCGGGGGGCGATTAGGCGGTCTACCCGTACTAGTTATAGACCGCCTTTCAGGCTCGGTCTATATACCGAGCCCTTGGTCAGAAAAATGTGTGTATGTATGGCCGTATGTATGGCCGTATGTTGTCGTCCGTTTCGACATTTTCACCTTTTCAATTTTTTTTCTCGAAAACGGTTAGAATGAGGGCAACCAGATTTTCTGGGTTAATAGAGGGATAGTGCGGCTAGCTTCGGTAAAAAATTCAGTTATACCGGGTGTTCCGTTTCGGAGATATAAAACGTTAAAGTCGAAATTTCAGCGATTTCCTATGGGATCGATTACAGGTCGCAAAACTTAATTAAATCGATTTAAATTTTCGGAGGTTGTGGAGGTCAGGGAGCTTCAGAACCCTATTGAAACTGGCGGTATTCCTAAAATGGGAAGTAATTTTTTTGAATTTTTTTATGTCGAAAAATGCCCTTTGTAGACCCCAATTTGGCACCGAATAAGTCGAAACCGGAACATCGGACAGAAAAACGTATTTGAACTTAAAACTAAAGAATCTCAAATACTTTCTTTTTGCAATACATTTACCTATACCTAAAATGACTGGAAATTGGAAAAATTTGGGAAAAAGTGGAAATTACGAATTTTCATGCAAATTTTTGACGGTTTTGAATTTTTTGGGGGGTCAAAATGGATCCAAATCGAAATTCCATGTGCCCTATCGGAAAGAGCTCGCCGAAATACGTTAGAAACGTATTTTTTAGTTCTTTTATTTCTAATAGGAAAGGAGAAATCGATAATTAAATTTCGATTTTTTACGATTTTTTTTCATGACATCTCTACATTTGAATCACTCTGTATCTTTTCCTATCTAATTTCTTCTAACTTTTTCAACGCTATCCGTTGGGGATATAATCAGGCTTTAAAATGAATCCCGAATGGGTGATCCAGGGCCTGATTTAGGGGGTAAAAACACATTTTTTCTGTTTTTTTCCATCAAAATTCATCTTTAAATGGCGTTATTATGTATTGTTTCTCTTATTTAACAGCTCTTTTTTGGTTTATTTTCTTCCGTCATCATCTGAGAACACTGCTAACTAATTAAAACTCCATATTTTTGTGTTAAAGTTATAAATAAATAGGTTTTCTTCCTTCGGCGCAGGAAAAATTTTAAAAACCGCGAATGTTAAACCATGCCATGAAAAAAAACAATTGAACTGTGACGCTTTACATCGAAATTAAAATATGACCTGTCAAAATGTCATGAAAATAACAGTTTTTGTAGCGATATTGGAAGCTTCCTGGACCGATTTCAGCTTGAAATATACATGGCAAAGGTAAAACGGAGTTTATATTTTTAATTACGGTACATTTCATTGGACGATGTAAGCATTAAATACATATTTTATTGGTTTTGCTGAGGCCCTGCATTGCATTATAAAAATCAATTTCTATACGGGGAAATGTATTAATTTAATTATAATGTATAAAATGTCACAATTTGGCTTAAATGTCAGCATTTTGATGCGAGATTGGAAGGAGTGTGGACCAACTTCGGCTTCAAATTTACCAGGCAAGGGATTTAGGGACCTTATACTTTCGGTAGAAAGACATTTCATTTCATATTATACAGATTAAATACCATTTTAATCGATTTTCCTATGACGCTACAAAGCATCATTGAAGATTCTAATATGAAGCTCAGTGGCATCGAAAAAATTCAAAATATGCATTTTATTTTCTAACCATGAGCGTGTATACCTTTGGGGCAATATATTAATTATTATTGAATAATTTTAATTTAATTTTAGGGAAATGACTTGATTCGGATCGTTTTAAAGTAACCAGAACGATTCGAAAATACATTTTATACCTTCCGGCATGTGCATGATTGTATATATGTCTACAGGGTGTCCGAAAAGTCTTTGTATGCGCAAATATCTTTGTCATTGGCACGAAGAAAAACTTAATGAGTCTTATTTCAACGAAATCGTAAATTTTTCATTCCTTTGTGTGGTTGTTTATATGTTGGTATGTATACAGAATGTCCAAAAAGTCTTTGTATGCGGAAATATTTTGCCGTTAGTACGAAGATAAAATTAATTGAGCCGGTTTTCAAGAACATCGAAAATATTTAAATTACTGTGTCGTGGTTGTTGTGTTTGTATGTATGTATAGTACAGGGTGTCCGAAAACTTTGTATGCGCAAACATATTTGTCATTGGCACGAAGAAAAACTTAAACGAGTTTTATTTCAAGGAAATCGTAAAGTTTTTATTCCGTTGTGTGGTTGTTTATATTATTATGTTGGTATTTATACAGAATGTCCAAAAAGTCTTTGTATGCGGAAATATCTTTGCCAAATTTAATTTTAGGGAAATGAATTGACTCGGATCCTTTTAAAGTAACCTGAACGATTCGAAAGTACATTTTAGACCTTTCGGCATGTGGGTGATTCTGTATATGCCTATAGGGTGTCCGAAAAGTCTTTATATGGGCAAATAACTTTGTCATAAGTACGAAGATAAAATTAATAGGGTCGGTTTTCAAGAAAATCGAAAATATTTAAATTACCATGTGTCGTGTTGTGTTGTGTTTTTATGTATGTATACAGGGTGTCCGAAAAGTCTTTGAATGGGCAAATACCTTTGCCTTTCGTACAAATAGTAACTCGATGGTCGGATTTAATCGTAGGTATATATTTGCATTTCTATGTGTACGGATTTATATGTTTGTATACAGGGTGTTGGAAAAGTCTTAGTTTGGAATGGGCAAATACTCCTATTAGTACTTAGCATTATTAGGTCGATTTTCAAGTAAATCGAATATATTTGTATTAATATGTGTTTATGCTTGTACGTGTGTATACAGGGTGTCCGAAAAGTCTTATTATTTGCAACTCCTTTTATTAGGACCAAAATAAACTTAATTAAGGCGGATTTCAAGATAATTGTCTATATTTGTATTACTATGTGTTTATGCCTGTGCGTGTGTATACAGGGTGTCCGAAAAGTCTTATTATTTGCAACTCCTTTTATTAGGACCAAAATAAACTTAATTAAGGCGGATTTCAAGAAAATCGTCTATATTTGTATTACTATGTGTTTATGATTGTACGTGTGTATACAGGGTGCAACTCCTTTTATTAGGACCTAAATAAACTTAATTAAGGCGGATTTCAAGAAAATCGTCTATATTTGTATTACTATGTGTTTATGCTTGTACGTGTGTATACAGGGTGTCCGAAAAGTCTTAGTATTTGCAACTCATTTTAATACGACCAAAATAAACGTAATTAAGGCGGATTTCAAGAAAATCGTCTATATTCCTATTTAAACGTGTGAGTGTTAGATTGAATGTATACAGGGTGTCCAAAAATTCTTGGAATGGGCAAATACTCCCATTAGTACTTAGATAAACTTTATTAGGTCGAATTTCAAGCAAATCAAATATATTTGTATTAATATGTGTTTATGTTTGTATGTATGTATACAGGGTGTCCGAAAAGTATTTTTGTTGGCAAAAATAGTTTCTACGTGTAGGTGTTTGTATGTATGTAGCGATGGGGTCACGAAGGGCGGTCTATTCTCTATCATCAGTCCGAAGGAGTGTGATATCTTCCTTAATACTTGGCCTAGAAACACGAAATTTTCAGGGCATGAAAATGATGATATTACCGACCTTATAGAGCCCCCTCGGGGGGCGATTAGGCGGTCTACCCGTACTAGTTATAGACCGCCTTTCAGGCTCGGTCTATATACCGAGCCCTTGGTCAGAAAATGTGTGTGCGTATGTGCGTGCGTGCGTGCGTGCGTATGTTGTCCGTTTCGACATTTTCACTTTTTCAATTTTTTTTCTCGAAAATGGTTAGAGTGGCGGCAACCAAATTTTCTGGGTTAATAGAGGGATAGTGCGGCTAGCTTCGGTAAAAAATTCAGTTATACAGGGTGTTCCGTTTCGGAGCTATTAAACGTCAAAGTCGAAATTTCAGCGATTTTCGTTGCAATCGATTACAGGTCGCAAAAGTGAATTAAATCAATTTAAATTTTTGGAGGTTGTGGAGGACCGGGAGCTTCAGAACTCTATTGAAACTGGCGGTATTCGGAAAATGGGAAGCAATTTTTTTGAATTTTTTTATGTCGAAAAATGCTGTTTGTAGACCCCACTTTGGCACTGAATAAGTCGAAACTGGAACATCGGACAGAAAAATGTATTTGAACTTAAAACTAAAGAATCTCAAACACTTTCTTTTTGCAATACATTTACCTATACCTAAAACGACTGCAAATTGGAAAAATTTGAGAAAAAGTGGAAATTACGATTTTTCGTGCAATTTTATGACAGTTTTTAATTTTTTTGGGGGTCAAAATGGATTCAAATCGAAATCCCATGTGCCTTATCGGAAAGAGGTCGCCGAAATACGTGATTTGCATATTTTTTGGTTCCTTCATTCCTAATAGGAAAGGAGCAAGCGATAATTAAATTTAGATTATTTACGATTTTTTTTCATGACATCTCTACATTTGAATCACTCTGTATCTTTTCCTATCTAATTTCTTTCAACTTTTTCAACGCTATTCCTTGGGGATATAATCAGGCTTTAAAATGAATCCCGAATGGGTGATTCAGGACCGAATTTAGGGGGTAAAAACTCAATTTTTCTGTTTTTTTCAACCAAAATTCGTCTTTAAAAGGCATTATTATATATTATTTCTCTTATTTAACGATTCTTTTTTGGTTTATTTTCTTCCCTAATCATCTAAGAACACTCCTAAATAATTAAAATTCCATATTTTTTCGTTAAAGTTATAAATAAATACCTTTTTTTGCATCGGTGCAGGAAAAATTTTAAAAAGTGCATATATAAAAGCCGTGCCTTGACAAAACAATTGAACGGACCCTCTTTACATCGAAATTAAAATATGACCTGTCAAAATGTCATGAAAATAACAGTTTTTGTAGCGATATTGGAAGCTTCCTGGACCGATCTCGGCTTGAAATATACATGGCAAAGGTAAAATGGACTTTATATTTTTAGTTAAAATACGTTTCATTGGACGATTTAAGCATTAAATACGAATTTTTTAAATTTTTCTCAGACCATGCAAATGCATGTCAAAATCAATTTCTATACGGGGAAATTTATTCATTTAATTATAATGTATGAAATGTCACAATTTGGCTAAAATGTCAGCATTTTGATGCGAGATTGGAAGGAGTCCGGACCAACTTCGGCCTCGAATTTACCGGGCAATGCATTTAGGGACCTTATACTTTCGGTAGAAAGACATTTCATTTCATATTATACCGATTAAATACCATTTTAATCGATTTTCCTATGA
Organism: Philopedon plagiatum; assembly: GCA_963971165.1. Classification (NCBI taxonomy): domain Eukaryota; kingdom Metazoa; phylum Arthropoda; class Insecta; order Coleoptera; family Curculionidae; genus Philopedon; species Philopedon plagiatum. Next base: position 72,292,666 of record OZ020189.1, on the reverse strand, counting down.
CGCTACAAAGCATCATTGAAGATTCTAATATGAAGCTCAGTGGCATCGAAAAAATCCCAAAATATGCATTTTATTTTCTATCCATGAGCGTGTATACTTTTGGGGCAATATATTAATTATTATTGAATAATTTTAATTTAATTTTAGGGAAATGACTTGATTCGGATCGTTTTAAAGTAACCAGAACGATTCTAAAATACATTTTATACCTTCCGGCATGTGCATGATTGTATATATGTCTACAGGGTGTCCGAAAAGTCTTTGTATGCGCAAATATCTTTGTCATTAGAGCGAAGAAAAACTTAAATGAGTCTTATTTCAAGGAAATCGTAAATTTTTCATTCCTTTGTGTGGTTGTTTATATGTTGGTACACAACAGAATGTCCAAAAAGTCTTTGTATGGGGAAATATCTTTGCCAAATTTAATTTTAGGGAAATGAATTGACTCCCTTTTAAAGTAACCTGAACGATTCGAAAGTACATTTTATACCTTTCGGCATGTGGGTGATTCTGTATATGCCTACAGGGTGTCCGAAAAGTCTTTATATGCGCAAATAACTTTGTCATAAGTACGAAGATAAAATTAATTGGGTCGGTTTACAAGAAAATCGAAAATATTTAAATTACCATGTGTCGTGTTGTGTTGTGTTTTTATGTATGTATACAGGGTGTCCGAAAAGTCTTTGAATGGGCAAATACCTTTGCCTTTCATACAAATAGTAACTCGATGGTCGGATTTAAAGCAAATCGTAGGTATATATTTGCATTTCTATGTGTACGGATTTATATGTTTGTATACAGGGTGTTGGAAAAGTCTTAGTTTGGAATGGGCAAATACTCCTATTAGTACTTAGCATTATTAGGTCGAATTTCAAGTAAATCGAATATATTTGTATTAATATGTGTTTATGCTTGTACGTGTGTATACAGGGTGTCCGAAAAGTCTTATTATTTGCAACTCCTTTTATTAGGACCAAAATAAACTTAATTAAGGCGGATTTCAAGAAAATTGTCTATATTTGTATTACTATGTGTTTATGCTTGTGCGTGTGTATACAGGGTGTCCGAAAAGTCTTATTATTTGCAACTCCTTTTATTAGGACCAAAATAAACTTAATTAAGGCGGATTTCAAGAAAATCGTCTATATTTGTATTACTATGTGTTTATGATTTTACGTTTGTATACAGGGTGCAACTCCTTTTATTAGGACCTAAATAAACTTAATTAAGGCGGATTTCAAGAAAATCGTCTATATTTGTATTACTATGTGTTTATGCTTGTACGTGTGTATACAGGGTGTCCGAAAAGTCTTAGTATTTGCAACTCATTTTAATACGACCAAAATAAACGTAATTAAGGCGGATTTCAAGAAAATCGCCTATATTCCTATTTAAACGTGTGAGTGTTAGATTGAATGTATACAGGGTGTCCAAAAATTCTTGGAATGGGCAAATACTCCTATTAGTACTTAGCATTATTAGGTCGAATTTCAAGTAAATCGAATATATTTGTATTAATATGTGTTTATGCTTGTACGTGTGTATACAGGGTGTCCGAAAAGTCTTATTATTTGCAACTCCTTTTATTAGGACCAAAATAAACTTAATTAAGGCGGATTTCAAGAAAATTGTCTATATTTGTATTACTATGTGTTTATGCTTGTGCGTGTGTATACAGGGTGTCCGAAAAGTCTTATTATTTGCAACTCCTTTTATTAGGACCAAAATAAACTTAATTAAGGCGAATTTCAAGAAAATCGTCTATATTTGTATTACTATGTGTTTATGATTGTACGTGTGTATACAGGGTGCAACTCCTTTTATTAGGACCTAAATAAACTTAATTAAGGCGGATTTCAAGAAAATCGTCTATATTTGTATTACTATGTGTTTATGCTTGTACGTGTGTATACAGGGTGTCCGAAAAGTCTTAGTATTTGCAACTCATTTTAATACGACCAAAATAAACGTAATTAAGGCGGATTTCAAGAAAATCGTCTATATTCCTATTTAACCGTGTGAGTGTTAGATTGAATGTATACAGGGTGTCCAAAAATTCTTGGAATGGGCAAATACTCCTATTAGTACTTAGATAAACTTTATTAGGTCGAATTTCAAGCAAATCAAATATATTTGTATTAATATGTGTTTATGTTTGTATGTATGTATACAGGGTGTCCGAAAAGTATTTTTGTTGGCAAAAATAGTTTCTACGTGTAGGTGTTTGTATGTATGTAGCGATGGGGTCACGAAGGGCGGTCTATTCTCCATCATCAGTCCGAAGGAGTGTGATATCTTCCTTAATACTTGGCCTAGAAACACGAAATTTTCAGGGCATTACAATGATGATATTACCGACCTTATAGAGCCCCCTCGGGGGGCGATTAGGCGGTCTACCCGTACTAGTTATAGACCGCCTTTCAGGCTCGGTCTATATACCGAGCCCTTGGTCAGAAAAATGTGTGTATGTATGGCCGTATGTATGGCCGTATGTTGTCGTCCGTTTCGACATTTTCACCTTTTCAATTTTTTTTCTCGAAAACGGTTAGAATGAGGGCAACCAGATTTTCTGGGTTAATAGAGGGATAGTGCGGCTAGCTTCGGTAAAAAATTCAGTTATACCGGGTGTTCCGTTTCGGAGATATAAAACTTTAAAGTCGAAATTTCAGCGATTTCCTATGGGATCGATTACAGGTCGCAAAACTTAATTAAATCGATTTAAATTTTCGGAGGTTGTGGAGGTCAGGGAGCTTCAGAACCCTATTGAAACTGGCGGTATTCCTAAAATGGGAAGTAATTTTTTTGAATTTTTTTATGTCGAAAAATGCCCTTTGTAGACCCCTCTTTGGCGCTTAATAAGTCGAAGCCGGAGCATCGGACAGAAAAACGTATTTGAACATAAAACTAAAGAATCTCAAATACTTTCTTTTTCCAATACATTTACCTATACCTAAAACGACTGGAAATTGTAAAAATTTGGGAAAAACTGGAAATTACCATTTTTCGTGCAATTTTATGACAGTTTTTAATTTTTTTGGGGGTCAAAATGGATTCAAATTGAAATTCCATGTACCCTATCGGAAAGAGCTCGCCGAAATACGTTACAAACGTATTTTTTGGTTCCTTTATTCCTAATAGGAAAGGAGGAATTGATAATTAAATTTCGGTTTTTGACAATTTTTTTTCATGACATCTCTACATTCGAATCACTCTGTATCTTTTCCTATCTAATTTCTTTCAACTTTTTCAACGCTATCCCTTGGGGATATAATCAGGCTTTAAAATGAATCCCGAATGGGTGATCCAGGGCCTGATTTAGGGGGTAAAAACACATTTTTTCTGTTTTTTTCCATCAAAATTCATCTTTAAATGGCGTTATTATGTATTGTTTCTCTTATTTAACAGCTCTTTTTTGGTTTATTTTCTTCCGTCATCATCTGAGAACACTGCTAACTAATTAAAACTCCATATTTTTGTGTTAAAGTTATAAATAAATAGGTTTTCTTCCTTCGGCGCAGGAAAAATTTTAAAAACCGCGAATGTTAAACCATGCCATGAAAAAAAACAATTGAACTGTGACGCTTTACATCGAAATTAAAATATGACCTGTCAAAATGTCATGAAAATAACAGTTTTTGTAGCGATATTGGAAGCTTCCTGGACCGATTTCGGCTTGAAATATACATGGCAAAGGTAAAACGGAGTTTATATTTTTAATTACGGTACATTTCATTGGACGATGTAAGCATTAAATACATATTTTATTGGTTTTGCTGAGGCCCTGCATTGCATTATAAAAATCAATTTCTATACGGGGAAATGTATTAATTTAATTATAATGTATAAAATGTCACAATTTGGCTTAAATGTCAGCATTTTGATGCGAGATTGGAAGGAGTGTGGACCAACTTCGGCTTCAAATTTACCAGGCAAGGGATTTAGGGACCTTATACTTTCGGTAGAAAGACATTTCATTTCATATTATACAGATTAAATACCATTTTAATCGATTTTCCTATGACGCTACAAAGCATCATTGAAGATTCTAATATGAAGCTCAGTGGCATCGAAAAAATTCAAAATATGCATTTTATTTTCTAACCATGAGCGTGTATACCTTTGGGGCAATATATTAATTATTATTGAATAATTTTAATTTAATTTTAGGGAAATGACTTGATTCGGATCGTTTTAAAGTAACCAGAACGATTCGAAAATACATTTTATACCTTCCGGCATGTGCATGATTGTATATATGTCTACAGGGTGTCCGAAAAGTCTTTGTATGCGCAAATATCTTTGTCATTGGCACGAAGAAAAACTTAATGAGTCTTATTTCAACGAAATCGTAAATTTTTCATTCCTTTGTGTGGTTGTTTATATGTTGGTATGTATACAGAATGTCCAAAAAGTCTTTGTATGCGGAAATATTTTGCCGTTAGTACGAAGATAAAATTAATTGAGCCGGTTTTCAAGAACATCGAAAATATTTAAATTACTGTGTCGTGGTTGTTGTGTTTGTATGTATGTATAGTACAGGGTGTCCGAAAACTTTGTATGCGCAAACATATTTGTCATTGGCACGAAGAAAAACTTAAACGAGTTTTATTTCAAGGAAATCGTAAAGTTTTTATTCCGTTGTGTGGTTGTTTATATTATTATGTTGGTATTTATACAGAATGTCCAAAAAGTCTTTGTATGCGGAAATATCTTTGCCAAATTTAATTTTAGGGAAATGAATTGACTCGGATCCTTTTAAAGTAACCTGAACGATTCGAAAGTACATTTTAGACCTTTCGGCATGTGGGTGATTCTGTATATGCCTACAGGGTGTCCGAAAAGTCTTTATATGCGCAAATAACTTTGTCATAAGTACGAAGATAAAATTAATAGGGTCGGTTTTCAAGAAAATCGAAAATATTTAAATTACCATGTGTCGTGTTGTGTTGTGTTTTTATGTATGTATACAGGGTGTCCGAAAAGTCTTTGAATGGGCAAATACCTTTGCCTTTCGTACAAATAGTAACTCGATGGTCGGATTTAAAGCAAATCGTAGGTATATATTTGCATTTCTATGTGTACGGATTTATATGTTTGTATACAGGGTGTTGGAAAAGTCTTAGTTTGGAATGGGCAAATACTCCTATTAGTACTTAGCATTATTAGGTCGATTTTCAAGTAAATCGAATATATTTGTATTAATATGTGTTTATGCTTGTACGTGTGTATACAGGGTGTCCGAAAAGTCTTATTATTTGCAACTCCTTTTATTAGGACCAAAATAAACTTAATTAAGGCGGATTTCAAGATAATTGTCTATATTTGTATTACTATGTGTTTATGCCTGTGCGTGTGTATACAGGGTGTCCGAAAAGTCTTATTATTTGCAACTCCTTTTATTAGGACCAAAATAAACTTAATTAAGGCGGATTTCAAGAAAATCGTCTATATTTGTATTACTATGTGTTTATGATTGTACGTGTGTATACAGGGTGCAACTCCTTTTATTAGGACCTAAATAAACTTAATTAAGGCGGATTTCAAGAAAATCGTCTATATTTGTATTACTATGTGTTTATGCTTGTACGTGTGTATACAGGGTGTCCGAAAAGTCTTAGTATTTGCAACTCATTTTAATACGACCAAAATAAACGTAATTAAGGCGGATTTCAAGAAAATCGTCTATATTCCTATTTAAACGTGTGAGTGTTAGATTGAATGTATACAGGGTGTCCAAAAATTCTTGGAATGGGCAAATACTCCCATTAGTACTTAGATAAACTTTATTAGGTCGAATTTCAAGCAAATCAAATATATTTGTATTAATATGTGTTTATGTTTGTATGTATGTATACAGGGTGTCCGAAAAGTATTTTTGTTGGCAAAAATAGTTTCTACGTGTAGGTGTTTGTATGTATGTAGCGATGGGGTCACGAAGGGCGGTCTATTCTCTATCATCAGTCCGAAGGAGTGTGATATCTTCCTTAATACTTGGCCTAGAAACACGAAATTTTCAGGGCATGAAAATGATGATATTACCGACCTTATAGAGCCCCCTCGGGGGGCGATTAGGCGGTCTATGCACCCTAGTTATGTATTGTTTCTCTTATTTAACAGCTCTTTTTTGGTTTATTTTCTTCCGTCATCATCTGAGAACACTGCTAACTAATTAAAACTCCATATTTTTGTGTTAAAGTTATAAATAAATAGGTTTTCTTCCTTCGGCGCAGGAAAAATTTTAAAAACCGCGAATGTTAAACCATGCCATGAAAAAAAACAATTGAACTGTGACGCTTTACATCGAAATTAAAATATGACCTGTCAAAATGTCATGAAAATAACAGTTTTTGTAGCGATATTGGAAGCTTCCTGGACCGATTTCGGCTTGAAATATACATGGCAAAGGTAAAACGGAGTTTATATTTTTAATTACGGTACATTTCATTGGACGATGTAAGCATTAAATACATATTTTATTGGTTTTGCTGAGGCCCTGCATTGCATTATAAAAATCAATTTCTATACGGGGAAATGTATTAATTTACTTATAATGTATAAAATGTCACAATTTGGCTTAAATGTCAGCATTTTGATGCGAGATTGGAAGGAGTGTGGACCAACTTCGGCTTCAAATTTACCAGGCAAGGGATTTAGGGACCTTATACTTTCGGTAGAAAGACATTTCATTTCATATTATACAGATTAAATACCATTTTAATCGATTTTCCTATGACGCTACAAAGCATCATTGAAGATTCTAATATGAAGCTCAGTGGCATCGAAAAAATTCAAAATATGCATTTTATTTTCTAACCATGAGCGTGTATACCTTTGGGGCAATATATTAATTATTATTGAACAATTTTAATTTAATTTTAGGGAAATGACTTGATTCGGATCGTTTTAAAGTAACCAGAACGATTCGACAATACATTTTATACCTTCCGGCATGTGCATGATTGTATATATGTCTACAGGGTGTCCGAAAAGTCTTTGTATGCGCAAATATCTTTGTCATTGGCACGAAGAAAAACTTAATGAGTCTTATTTCAACGAAATCGTAAATTTTTCATTCCTTTGTGTGGTTGTTTATATGTTGGTATGTATACAGAATGTCCAAAAAGTCTTTGTATGCGGAAATATTTTGCCGTTAGTACGAAGATAAAATTAATTGAGCCGGTTTTCAAGAACATCGAAAATATTTAAATTACTGTGTCGTGGTTGTTGTGTTTGTATGTATGTATAGTACAGGGTGTCCGAAAACTTTGTATGCGCAAACATATTTGTCATTGGCACGAAGAAAAACTTAAACGAGTTTTATTTCAAGGAAATCGTAAAGTTTTTATTCCGTTGTGTGGTTGTTTATATTATTATGTTGGTATTTATACAGAATGTCCAAAAAGTCTTTGTATGCGGAAATATCTTTGCCAAATTTAATTTTAGGGAAATGAATTGACTCGGATCCTTTTAAAGTAACCTGAACGATTCGAAAGTACATTTTAGACCTTTCGGCATGTGGGTGATTCTGTATATGCCTATAGGGTGTCCGAAAAGTCTTTATATGCGCAAATAACTTTGTCATAAGTACGAAGATAAAATTAATAGGGTCGGTTTTCAAGAAAATCGAAAATATTTAAATTACCATGTGTCGTGTTGTGTTGTGTTTTTATGTATGTATACAGGGTGTCCGAAAAGTCTTTGAATGGGCAAATACCTTTGCCTTTCGTACAAATAGTAACTCGATGGTCGGATTTAAAGCAAATCGTAGGTATATATTTGCATTTCTATGTGTACGGATTTATATGTTTGTATACAGGGTGTTGGAAAAGTCTTAGTTTGGAATGGGCAAATACTCCTATTAGTACTTAGCATTATTAGGTCGATTTTCAAGTAAATCGAATATATTTGTATTAATATGTGTTTATGCTTGTACGTGTGTGTACAGGGTGTCCGAAAAGTCTTATTATTTGCAACTCCTTTTATTAGGACCAAAATAAACTTAATTAAGGCGGATTTCAAGATAATTGTCTATATTTGTATTACTATGTGTTTATGCCTGTGCGTGTGTATACAGGGTGTCCGAAAAGTCTTATTATTTGCAACTCCTTTTTGTTAGGACCAAAATAAACTTAATTAAGGCGGATTTCAAGAAAATCGTCTATATTTGTATTACTATGTGTTTATGATTGTACGTGTGTATACAGGGTGCAACTCCTTTTATTAGGACCTAAATAAACTTAATTAAGGCGGATTTCAAGAAAATCGTCTATATTTGTATTACTATGTGTTTATGCTTGTACGTGTGTATACAGGGTGTCCGAAAAGTCTTAGTATTTGCAACTCATTTTAATACGACCAAAATAAACGTAATTAAGGCGGATTTCAAGAAAATCGTCTATATTCCTATTTAAACGTGTGAGTGTTAGATTGAATGTATACAGGGTGTCCAAAAATTCTTGGAATGGGCAAATACTCCCATTAGTACTTAGATAAACTTTATTAGGTCGAATTTCAAGCAAATCAAATATATTTGTATTAATATGTGTTTATGTTTGTATGTATGTATACAGGGTGTCCGAAAAGTATTTTTGTTGGCAAAAATAGTTTCTACGTGTAGGTGTTTGTATGTATGTAGCGATGGGGTCACGAAGGGCGGTCTATTCTCTATCATCAGTCCGAAGGAGTGTGATATCTTCCTTAATACTTGGCCTAGAAACACGAAATTTTCAGGGCATGAAAATGATGATATTACCGACCTTATAGAGCCCCCTCGGGGGGCGATTAGGCGGTCTACCCGTACTAGTTATAGACCGCCTTTCAGGCTCGGTCTATATACCGAGCCCTTGGTCAGAAAAATGTGTGTATGTATGGCCGTATGTATGGCCGTATGTTGTCGTCCGTTTCGACATTTTCACCTTTTCAATTTTTTTTCTCGAAAACGGTTAGAATGAGGGCAACCAGATTTTCTGGGTTAATAGAGGGATAGTGCGGCTAGCTTCGGTAAAAAATTCAGTTATACCGGGTGTTCCGTTTCGGAGATATAAAACGTTAAAGTCGAAATTTCAGCGATTTCCTATGGGATCGATTACAGGTCGCAAAACTTAATTAAATCGATTTAAATTTTCGGAGGTTGTGGAGGTCAGGGAGCTTCAGAACCCTATTGAAACTGGCGGTATTCCTAAAATGGGAAGTAATTTTTTTGAATTTTTTTATGTCGAAAAATGCCCTTTGTAGACCCCAATTTGGCACCGAATAAGTCGAAACCGGAACATCGGACAGAAAAACGTATTTGAACTTAAAACTAAAGAATCTCAAATACTTTCTTTTTGCAATACATTTACCTATACCTAAAATGACTGGAAATTGGAAAAATTTGGGAAAAAGTGGAAATTACGAATTTTCATGCAAATTTTTGACGGTTTTGAATTTTTTGGGGGGTCAAAATGGATCCAAATCGAAATTCCATGTGCCCTATCGGAAAGAGCTCGCCGAAATACGTTAGAAACGTATTTTTTAGTTCTTTTATTTCTAATAGGAAAGGAGAAATCGATAATTAAATTTCGATTTTTTACGATTTTTTTTCATGACATCTCTACATTTGAATCACTCTGTATCTTTTCCTATCTAATTTCTTCTAACTTTTTCAACGCTATCCGTTGGGGATATAATCAGGCTTTAAGATGAATCCCGAATGGGTGATCCAGGGCCTGATTTAGGGGGTAAAAACACATTTTTTCTGTTTTTTTCCATCAAAATTCATCTTTAAATGGCGTTATTATGTATTGTTTCTCTTATTTAACAGCTCTTTTTTGGTTTATTTTCTTCCGTCATCATCTGAGAACACTGCTAACTAATTAAAACTCCATATTTTTGTGTTAAAGTTATAAATAAATAGGTTTTCTTCCTTCGGCGCAGGAAAAATTTTAAAAACCGCGAATGTTAAACCATGCCATGAAAAAAAACAATTGAACTGTGACGCTTTACATCGAAATTAAAATATGACCTGTCAAAATGTCATGAAAATAACAGTTTTTGTAGCGATATTGGAAGCTTCCTGGACCGATTTCGGCTTGAAATATACATGGCAAAGGTAAAACGGAGTTTATATTTTTAATTACGGTACATTTCATTGGACGATGTAAGCATTAAATACATATTTTATTGGTTTTGCTGAGGCCCTGCATTGCATTATAAAAATCAATTTCTATACGGGGAAATGTATTAATTTAATTATAATGTATAAAATGTCACAATTTGGCTTAAATGTCAGCATTTTGATGCGAGATTGGAAGGAGTGTGGACCAACTTCGGCTTCAAATTTACCAGGCAAGGGATTTAGGGACCTTATACTTTCGGTAGAAAGACATTTCATTTCATATTATACAGATTAAATACCATTTTAATCGATTTTCCTATGACGCTACAAAGCATCATTGAAGATTCTAATATGAAGCTCAGTGGCATCGAAAAAATTCAAAATATGCATTTTATTTTCTAACCATGAGCGTGTATACCTTTGGGGCAATATATTAATTATTATTGAATAATTTTAATTTAATTTTAGGGAAATGACTTGATTCGGATCGTTTTAAAGTAACCAGAACGATTCGAAAATACATTTTATACCTTCCGGCATGTGCATGATTGTATATATGTCTACAGGGTGTCCGAAAAGTCTTTGTATGCGCAAATATCTTTGTCATTGGCACGAAGAAAAACTTAATGAGTCTTATTTCAACGAAATCGTAAATTTTTCATTCCTTTGTGTGGTTGTTTATATGTTGGTATGTATACAGAATGTCCAAAAAGTCTTTGTATGCGGAAATATTTTGCCGTTAGTACGAAGATAAAATTAATTGAGCCGGTTTTCAAGAACATCGAAAATATTTAAATTACTGTGTCGTGGTTGTTGTGTTTGTATGTATGTATAGTACAGGGTGTCCGAAAACTTTGTATGCGCAAACATATTTGTCATTGGCACGAAGAAAAACTTAAACGAGTTTTATTTCAAGGAAATCGTAAAGTTTTTATTCCGTTGTGTGGTTGTTTATATTATTATGTTGGTATTTATACAGAATGTCCAAAAAGTCTTTGTATGCGGAAATATCTTTGCCAAATTTAATTTTAGGGAAATGAATTGACTCGGATCCTTTTAAAGTAACCTGAACGATTCGAAAGTACATTTTAGACCTTTCGGCATGTGGGTGATTCTGTATATGCCTATAGGGTGTCCGAAAAGTCTTTATATGCGCAAATAACTTTGTCATAAGTACGAAGATAAAATTAATAGGGTCGGTTTTCAAGAAAATCGAAAATATTTAAATTACCATGTGTCGTGTTGTGTTGTGTTTTTATGTATGTATACAGGGTGTCCGAAAAGTCTTTGAATGGGCAAATACCTTTGCCTTTCGTACAAATAGTAACTCGATGGTCGGATTTAAAGCAAATCGTAGGTATATATTTGCATTTCTATGTGTACGGATTTATATGTTTGTATACAGGGTGTTGGAAAAGTCTTAGTTTGGAATGGGCAAATACTCCTATTAGTACTTAGCATTATTAGGTCGATTTTCAAGTAAATCGAATATATTTGTATTAATATGTGTTTATGCTTGTACGTGTGTATACAGGGTGTCCGAAAAGTCTTATTATTTGCAACTCCTTTTATTAGGACCAAAATAAACTTAATTAAGGCGGATTTCAAGATAATTGTCTATATTTGTATTACTATGTGTTTATGCCTGTGCGTGTGTATACAGGGTGTCCGAAAAGTCTTATTATTTGCAACTCCTTTTATTAGGACCAAAATAAACTTAATTAAGGCGGATTTCAAGAAAATCGTCTATATTTGTATTACTATGTGTTTATGATTGTACGTGTGTATACAGGGTGCAACTCCTTTTATTAGGACCTAAATAAACTTAATTAAGGCGGATTTCAAGAAAATCGTCTATATTTGTATTACTATGTGTTTATGCTTGTACGTGTGTATACAGGGTGTCCGAAAAGTCTTAGTATTTGCAACTCATTTTAATACGACCAAAATAAACGTAATTAAGGCGGATTTCAAGAAAATCGTCTATATTCCTATTTAAACGTGTGAGTGTTAGATTGAATGTATACAGGGTGTCCAAAAATTCTTGGAATGGGCAAATACTCCCATTAGTACTTAGATAAACTTTATTAGGTCGAATTTCAAGCAAATCAAATATATTTGTATTAATATGTGTTTATGTTTGTATGTATGTATACAGGGTGTCCGAAAAATATTTTTGTTGGCAAAAATAGTTTCTACGTGTAGGTGTTTGTATGTATGTAGCGATGGGGTCACGAAGGGCGGTCTATTCTCTATCATCAGTCCGAAGGAGTGTGATATCTTCCTTAATACTTGGCCTAGAAACACGAAATTTTCAGGGCATGAAAATGATGATATTACCGACCTTATAGAGCCCCCTCGGGGGGCGATTAGGCGGTCTACCCGTACTAGTTATAGACCGCCTTTCAGGCTCGGTCTATATACCGAGCCCTTGGTCAGAAAAATGTGTGTATGTATGTATGGCCGTATGTATGGCCGTATGTATGGCCGTATGTTGTCGTCCGTTTCGACATTTTCACCTTTTCAATTTTTTTTCTCGAAAACGGTTAGAATGAGGGCAACCAGATTTTCTGGGTTAATAGAGGGATAGTGCGGCTAGCTTCGGCAAAAAATTCAGTTATACCGGGTGTTCCGTTTCGGAGATATAAAACGTTAAAGTCGAAATTTCAGCGATTTCCTATGGGATCGATTACAGGTCGCAAAACTTAATTAAATCGATTTAAATTTTCGGAGGTTGTGGAGGTCAGGGAGCTTCAGAACCCTATTGAAACTGGCGGTATTCCTAAAATGGGAAGTAATTTTTTTGAATTTTTTTATGTCGAAAAATGCCCTTTGTAGACCCCAATTTGGCACCGAATAAGTCGAAACCGGAACATCGGACAGAAAAACGTATTTGAACTTAAAACTAAAGAATCTCAAATACTTTCTTTTTGCAATACATTTACCTATACCTAAAATGACTGGAAATTGGAAAAATTTGGGAAAAAGTGGAAATTACGAATTTTCATGCAAATTTTTGACGGTTTTGAATTTTTTGGGGGGTCAAAATGGATCCAAATCGAAATTCCATGTGCCCTATCGGAAAGAGCTCGCCGAAATACGTTAGAAACGTATTTTTTAGTTCTTTTATTTCTAATAGGAAAGGAGAAATCGATAATTAAATTTCGATTTTTTACGATTTTTTTTCATGACATCTCTACATTTGAATCACTCTGTATCTTTTCCTATCTAATTTCTTCTAACTTTTTCAACGCTATCCGTTGGGGATATAATCAGGCTTTAAAATGAATCCCGAATGGGTGATCCAGGGCCTGATTTAGGGGGTAAAAACACATTTTTTCTGTTTTTTTCCATCAAAATTCATCTTTAAATGGCGTTATTATGTATTGTTTCTCTTATTTAACAGCTCTTTTTTGGTTTATTTTCTTCCGTCATCATCTGAGAACACTGCTAACTAATTAAAACTCCATATTTTTGTGTTAAAGTTATAAATAAATAGGTTTTCTTCCTTCGGCGCAGGAAAAATTTTAAAAACCGCGAATGTTAAACCATGCCATGAAAAAAAACAATTGAACTGTGACGCTTTACATCGAAATTAAAATATGACCTGTCAAAATGTCATGAAAATAACAGTTTTTGTAGCGATATTGGAAGCTTCCTGGACCGATTTCGGCTTGAAATATACATGGCAAAGGTAAAACGGAGTTTATATTTTTAATTACGGTACATTTCATTGGACGATGTAAGCATTAAATACATATTTTATTGGTTTTGCTGAGGCCCTGCATTGCATTATAAAAATCAATTTCTATACGGGGAAATGTATTAATTTACTTATAATGTATAAAATGTCACAATTTGGCTTAAATGTCAGCATTTTGATGCGAGATTGGAAGGAGTGTGGACCAACTTCGGCTTCAAATTTACCAGGCAAGGGATTTAGGGACCTTATACTTTCGGTAGAAAGACATTTCATTTCATATTATACAGATTAAATACCATTTTAATCGATTTTCCTATGACGCTACAAAGCATCATTGAAGATTCTAATATGAAGCTCAGTGGCATCGAAAAAATTCAAAATATGCATTTTATTTTCTAACCATGAGCGTGTATACCTTTGGGGCAATATATTAATTATTATTGAACAATTTTAATTTAATTTTAGGGAAATGACTTGATTCGGATCGTTTTAAAGTAACCAGAACGATTCGACAATACATTTTATACCTTCCGGCATGTGCATGATTGTATATATGTCTACAGGGTGTCCGAAAAGTCTTTGTATGCGCAAATATCTTTGTCATTGGCACGAAGAAAAACTTAATGAGTCTTATTTCAACGAAATCGTAAATTTTTCATTCCTTTGTGTGGTTGTTTATATGTTGGTATGTATACAGAACGTCCAAAAAGTCTTTGTATGCGGAAATATCTTTGCCGTTAGTACGAAGATAAAATTAATTGAGCCGGTTTTCAAGAACATCGAAAATATTTAAATTACTGTGTCGTGGTTGTTGTGTTTGTATGTATGTATAGTACAGGGTGTCCGAAAACTTTGTATGCGCAAACATATTTGTCATTGGCACGAAGAAAAACTTAAACGAGTTTTATTTCAAGGAAATCGTAAAGTTTTTATTCCGTTGTGTGGTTGTTTATATTATTATGTTGGTATTTATACAGAATGTCCAAAAAGTCTTTGTATGCGGAAATATCTTTGCCAAATTTAATTTTAGGGAAATGAATTGACTCGGATCCTTTTAAAGTAACCTGAACGATTCGAAAGTACATTTTAGACCTTTCGGCATGTGGGTGATTCTGTATATGCCTACAGGGTGTCCGAAAAGTCTTTATATGCGCAAACATCTTTGTCATAAGTACGAAGATAAAATTAATAGGGTCGGTTTTCAAGAAAATCGAAAATATTTAAATTACCACGTGTCGTGTTGTGTTGTGTTTTTATGTATGTATACAGGGTGTCCGAAAAGTCTTTGAATGGGCAAATACCTTTGCCTTTCGTACAAATAGTAACTCGATGGTCGGATTTAAAGCAAATCGTAGGTATATATTTGCATTTCTATGTGTACGGATTTATATGTTTGTATACAGGGTGTTGGAAAAGTCTTAGTTTGGAATGGGCAAATACTCCTATTAGTACTTAGCATTATTAGGTCGATTTTCAAGTAAATCGAATATATTTGTATTAATATGTGTTTATGCTTGTACGTGTGTATACAGGGTGTCCGAAAAGTCTTATTATTTGCAACTCCTTTTATTAGGACCAAAATAAACTTAATTAAGGCGGATTTCAAGATAATTGTCTATATTTGTATTACTATGTGTTTATGCCTGTGCGTGTGTATACAGGGTGTCCGAAAAGTCTTATTATTTGCAACTCCTTTTATTAGGACCAAAATAAACTTAATTAAGGCGGATTTCAAGAAAATCGTCTATATTTGTATTACTATGTGTTTATGATTGTACGTGTGTATACAGGGTGCAACTCCTTTTATTAGGACCTAAATAAACTTAATTAAGGCGGATTTCAAGAAAATCGTCTATATTTGTATTACTATGTGTTTATGCTTGTACGTGTGTATACAGGGTGTCCGAAAAGTCTTAGTATTTGCAACTCATTTTAATACGACCAAAATAAACGTAATTAAGGCGGATTTCAAGAAAATCGTCTATATTCCTATTTAAACGTGTGAGTGTTAGATTGAATGTATACAGGGTGTCCAAAAATTCTTGGAATGGGCAAATACTCCCATTAGTACTTAGATAAACTTTATTAGGTCGAATTTCAAGCAAATCAAATATATTTGTATTAATATGTGTTTATGTTTGTATGTATGTATACAGGGTGTCCGAAAAGTATTTTTGTTGGCAAAAATAGTTTCTACGTGTAGGTGTTTGTATGTATGTAGCGATGGGGTCACGAAGGGCGGTCTATTCTCCATCATCAGTCCGAAGGAGTGTGATATCTTCCTTAATACTTGGCCTAGAAACACGAAATTTTCAGGGCATGAAAATGATGATATTACCGACCTTATAGAGCCCCCTCGGGGGGCGATTAGGCGGTCTATCCGTACTAGTTATAGACCGCCTTTCAGGCTCGGTCTATATACCGAGCCCTTGGTCAGAAAAATGTGTGTGCGTATGTGCGTATGTTGTCCGTTTCGACATTTTCACCTTTTCAATTTTTTTTCTCGAAAACGGTTAGAATGAGGGCAACCAAATTTTCTGGGTTAATAGAGGGATAGTGCGGCTAGCTTCGGTAAAAAATTCAGTTATACCGGGTGTTCCGTTTCGGAGATATAAAACGTTAAAGTCGAAATTTCAGCGATTTCCTATGGGATCGATTACAGGTCGCAAAACTTAATTAAATCGATTTAAATTTTCGGAGGTTGTGGAGGTCAGGGAGCTTCAGAACCCTATTGAAACTGGCGGTATTCCTAAAATGGGAAGTAATTTTTTTGAATTTTTTTATGTCGAAAAATGCCCTTTGTAGACCCCAATTTGGCACCGAATAAGTCGAAACCGGAACATCGGACAGAAAAACGTATTTGAACTTAAAACTAAAGAATCTCAAATACTTTCTTTTTGCAATACATTTACCTATACCTAAAACGACTGGAAATTGGAAAAATTTGGGAAAAAGTGGAAATTACGATTTTTCATGCAAATTTTTGACGGTTTTGAATTTTTTGGGGGGTCAAAATGGATCCAAATCGAAATTCCATGTGCCCTATCAGAAAGAGCTCGCCGAAATACGTTAGAAACGTATTTTTTAGTTCTTTTATTTCTAATAGGAAAGGAGCAATTGATAATTAAATTTCGATTTTTTACGATTTTTTTTCATGACATCTCTACATTTGAATCACTCTGTATCTTTTCCTATCTAATTTCTTCTAACTTTTTCAACTCTATCCGTTGGGGATATAATCAGGCTTTAAAACAAATCCCGAATGGGTGATCCAGGGCCGCATTTAGGGGGTAAAAACTCATTTTTTCGGTTTTTTTCAACCAAAAGTCATCTTTAAAAGGCATTATTATATATTATTTCTCTTATTTAACGATTCTTTTTTGGTTTATTTTCTTCCCTGATCATCTAAGAACACTCCTAACCAATTAAAACTCCATATTTTTTCGTTAAAGTTATAAATAAATACCTTTTTTTGCATCGCTGCAGGAAAAATTTTAAAAAGTGCATATATAAAAGCCGTGCCTTGACAAAACAATTGAACGGACCCTCTTTACATCGAAATTAAAATATGACCTGTCAAAATGTCATGAAAATAACAGTTTTTGTAGCGATATTGGAAGCTTCCTGGACCGATTTCGGCTTGAAATATACATGGCAAAGGTAAAACGGAGTTTATATTTTTAATTACGGTACATTTCATTGGACGATGTAAGCATTAAATACATATTTTATTGGTTTTGCTGAGGCCCTGCATTGCATTATAACAATCAATTTCTATACGGGGAAATGTATTAATTTAATTATAATGTATAAAATGTCACAATTTGGCTTAAATGTCAGCATTTTGATGCGAGATTGGAAGGAGTGTGGACCAACTTCGGCTTCAAATTTACCAGGCAAGGGATTTAGGGACCTTATACTTTCGGTAGAAAGACATTTCATTTCATATTATACAGATTAAATACCATTTTAATCGATTTTCCTATGACGCTACAAAGCATCATTGAAGATTCTAATATGAAGCTCAGTGGCATCGAAAAAATTCAAAATATGCATTTTATTTTCTAACCATGAGCGTGTATACCTTTGGGGCAATATATTAATTATTATTGAACAATTTTAATTTAATTTTAGGGAAATGACTTGATTCGGATCGTTTTAAAGTAACCAGAACGATTCGAAAATACATTTTATACCTTCCGGCATGTGCATGATTGTATATATGTCTACAGGGTGGCCGAAAAGTCTTTGTATGCGCAAATATCTTTGTCATTGGCACGAAGAAAAACTTAATGAGTCTTATTTCAACGAAATCGTAAATTTTTCATTCCTTTGTGTGGTTGTTTATATGTTGGTATGTATACAGAATGTCCAAAAAGTCTTTGTATGCGGAAATATCTTTGCCGTTAGTACGAAGATAAAATTAATTGAGCCGGTTTTCAAGAACATCGAAAATATTTAAATTACTGTGTCGTGGTTGTTGTGTTTGTATGTATGTATAGTACAGGGTGTCCGAAAACTTTGTATGCGCAAACATATTTGTCATTGGCACGAAGAAAAACTTAAACGAGTTTTATTTCAAGGAAATCGTAAAGTTTTTATTCCGTTGTGTGGTTGTTTATATTATTATGTTGGTATTTATACAGAATGTCCAAAAAGTCTTTGTATGCGGAAATATCTTTGCCAAATTTAATTTTAGGGAAATGAATTGACTCGGATCCTTTTAAAGTAACCTGAACGATTCGAAAGTACATTTTAGACCTTTCGGCATGTGGGTGATTCTGTATATGCCTACAGGGTGTCCGAAAAGTCTTTATATGCGCAAATATCTTTGTCATAAGTACGAAGATAAAATTAATAGGGTCGGTTTTCAAGAAAATCGAAAATATTTAAATTACCACGTGTCGTGTTGTGTTGTGTTTTTATGTATGTATACAGGGTGTCCGAAAAGTCTTTGAATGGGCAAATACCTTTGCCTTTCGTACAAATAGTAACTCAATTGTCGGATTTAAAGCAAATCGTAGGTATATATTTGCATTTCTATGTGTACGGATTTATATGTTTGTATACAGGGTGTTCGAAAAGCCTTAGTATGGGTAAATACTTCTACTAGTACCAAGATAAACTTAACTAATTAGGATTTTAAGGAAATCGGCTATACTCCTATTTAAACGTGTGAGTGTTAGTGTGAATGTATACAGGGTGTCCAAAAAGTCTTGGAATGGGTAAATACTCCTATTAGTACTTAGATAAACTTTATTAGGTCGAATTTCAAGCAAATCGAATATATTTGTATTACTATGTGTTTATGCTTGTACGTGTGTATACAGGGTGTCCGAAAAGTCTTATTATTTGCAACTCCTTTTATTACGACCAAAATAAACTTAATTAAGGCGGATTTCAAGAAAATTGTCTATATTTGTATTACTATGTGTTTATGCTTGTACGTGTGTATACAGGGTGTCCGAAAAGTCTTCTTATTTGCAACTCCTTTTATTAGGACCAAAATAAACTTAATTAAGGCGAATTTCAAGAAAATCGTCTATATTTGTATTACTATGTGTTTATGATTGTACGTGTGTATACAGGGTGTCCGAAAAGTCTTATTATTTGCAACTCCTTTTATTAGGACCTAAATAAACTTAATTAAGGCGGATTTCAAGAAAATCGTCTATATTTGTATTACTATGTGTTTATGCTTGTACGTGTGTATACAGGGTGTCCGAAAAGTCTTAGCATTTGCAACTCCTTTTAATACGACCACAATAAACGTAATTAAGGCGGATTTCAAGAAAATCGTCTATATTCCTATTTACACGTGTGAGTGTTAGATTGAATGTATACAGGGTGTCCAAAAAGTCTTGGAATGAGCAAATACTCCTATTAGTACTTAGATAAACTTTATTAGGTCGAATTTCAAGCAAATCGAATATACTTGTATTAATATGTGTTTATGTTTGAATGTATGTATACAGGGTGTCCGAAAAGTATTTTTGTTGGCAAAAATAGTTTCTACGTGTAGGTGTTTGTATGTATGTAGCGATGGGGTTACGAAGGGCGGTCTATTCTGCATCATCAGTCCGAAGGAGTGTGATATCTTCCTTAATACATGCTCTAGCAACACGAAATTTTCAGGGCATGACAATGATGATATTACCGACCTTATAGAGCCCCCTCAGGGGGCGATTAGGCGGTCTACCCGTACTAGTTATAGACCGCCTTTCAGGCTCGGTCTATATACCGAGCCCTTGGTCAGAAAAATGTGTGTATGTATGTATGTATGTATGTATGGCCGTATGTTGTCGTCCGTTTCGACATTTTCACCTTTTCAATTTTTTTTCTCGAAAACGGTTAGAATGAGGGCAACCAGATTTTCTGGGTTAATAGAGGGATAGTGCGGCTAGCTTCGGTAAAAAATTCAGTTATACCGGGTGTTCCGTTTCGGAGATATAAAACGTTAAAGTCGAAATTTCAGCGATTTCCTATGGGATCGATTACAGGTCGCAAAACTTAATTAAATCGATTTAAATTTTCGGAGGTTGTGGAGGTCAGGGAGCTTCAGAACCCTATTGAAACTGGCGGTATTCCTAAAATGGGAAGTAATTTTTTTGAATTTTTTTATGTCGAAAAATGCCCTTTGTAGACCCCTCTTTGGCGCTTAATAAGTCGAAGCCGGAGCATCGGACAGAAAAACGTATTTGAACATAAAACTAAAGAATCTCAAATACTTTCTTTTTCCAATACATTTACCTATACCTAAAACGACTGAAAATTGTAAAAATTTGGGAAAAACTGGAAATTACCATTTTTCGTGCAATTTTATGACAGTTTTTAATTTTTTTGGGGGTCAAAATGGATTCAAATTGAAATTCCATGTACCCTATCGGAAAGAGCTCGCCGAAATACGTTACAAACGTATTTTTTGGTTCCTTTATTCCTAATAGGAAAGGAGGAATTGATAATTAAATTTCGGTTTTTGACAATTTTTTTTCATGACATCTCTACATTCGAATCACTCTGTATCTTTTCCTATCTAATTTCTTTCAACTTTTTCAACGCTATCCCTTGGGGATATAATCAGGCTTTAAAATGAATCCCGAATGGGTGATCCAGGGCCTGATTTAGGGGGTAAAAACACATTTTTTCTGTTTTTTTCCATCAAAATTCATCTTTAAATGGCGTTATTATGTATTGTTTCTCTTATTTAACAGCTCTTTTTTGGTTTATTTTCTTCCGTCATCATCTGAGAACACTGCTAACTAATTAAAACTCCATATTTTTGTGTTAAAGTTATAAATAAATAGGTTTTCTTCCTTCGGCGCAGGAAAAATTTTAAAAACCGCCAATGTTAAACCATGCCATGAAAAAAAACAATTGAACTGTGACGCTTTACATCGAAATTAAAATATGACCTGTCAAAATGTCATGAAAATAACAGTTTTTGTAGCGATATTGGAAGCTTCCTGGACCGATTTCGGCTTGAAATATACATGGCAAAGGTAAAACGGAGTTTATATTTTTAATTACGGTACATTTCATTGGACGATGTAAGCATTAAATACATATTTTATTGGTTTTGCTGAGGCCCTGCATTGCATTATAAAAATCAATTTCTATACGGGGAAATGTATTGATTTAATTATAATGTATAAAATGTCACAATTTGGCTTAAATGTCAGCATTTTGATGCGAGATTGGAAGGAGTGTGGACCAACTTCGGCTTCAAATTTACCAGGCAAGGGATTTAGGGACCTTATACTTTCGGTAGAAAGACATTTCATTTCATATTATACAGATTAAATACCATTTTAATCGATTTTCCTATGACGCTACAAAGCATCATTGAAGATTCTAATATGAAGCTCAGTGGCATCGAAAAAATTCAAAATATGCATTTTATTTTCTAACCATGAGCGTGTATACCTTTGGGGCAATATATTAATTATTATTGAATAATTTTAATTTAATTTTAGGGAAATGACTTGATTCGGATCGTTTTAAAGTAATTCGAAAATACATTTTATACCTTCCGGCATGTGCATGATTGTATATATGTCTACAGGGTGTCCGAAAAGTCTTTGTATGCGCAAATATCTTTGTCATTGGCACGAAGAAAAACTTAATGAGTCTTATTTCAACGAAATCGTAAATTTTTCATTCCTTTGTGTGGTTGTTTATATGTTGGTATGTATACAGAATGTCCAAAAAGTCTTTGTATGCGGAAATATTTTGCCGTTAGTACGAAGATAAAATTAATTGAGCCGGTTTTCAAGAACATCGAAAATATTTAAATTACTGTGTCGTGGTTGTTGTGTTTGTATGTATGTATAGTACAGGGTGTCCGAAAACTTTGTATGCGCAAACATATTTGTCATTGGCACGAAGAAAAACTTAAACGAGTTTTATTTCAAGGAAATCGTAAAGTTTTTATTCCGTTGTGTGGTTGTTTATATTATTATGTTGGTATTTATACAGAATGTCCAAAAAGTCTTTGTATGCGGAAATATCTTTGCCAAATTTAATTTTAGGGAAATGAATTGACTCGGATCCTTTTAAAGTAACCTGAACGATTCGAAAGTACATTTTAGACCTTTCGGCATGTGGGTGATTCTGTATATGCCTACAGGGTGTCCGAAAAGTCTTTATATGCGCAAATAACTTTGTCATAAGTACGAAGATAAAATTAATAGGGTCGGTTTTCAAGAAAATCGAAAATATTTAAATTACCATGTGTCGTGTTGTGTTGTGTTTTTATGTATGTATACAGGGTGTCCGAAAAGTCTTTGAATGGGCAAATACCTTTGCCTTTCGTACAAATAGTAATTCGATGGTCGGATTTAAAGCAAATCGTAGGTATATATTTGCATTTCTATGTGTACGGATTTATATGTTTGTATACAGGGTGTTGGAAAAGTCTTAGTTTGGAATGGGCAAATACTCCTATTAGTACTTAGCATTATTAGGTCGATTTTCAAGTAAATCGAATATATTTGTATTAATATGTGTTTATGCTTGTACGTGTGTATACAGGGTGTCCGAAAAGTCTTATTATTTGCAACTCCTTTTATTAGGACCAAAATAAACTTAATTAAGGCGGATTTCAAGATAATTGTCTATATTTGTATTACTATGTGTTTATGCCTGTGCGTGTGTATACAGGGTGTCCGAAAAGTCTTATTATTTGCAACTCCTTTTATTAGGACCAAAATAAACTTAATTAAGGCGGATTTCAAGAAAATCGTCTATATTTGTATTACTATGTGTTTATGATTGTACGTGTGTATACAGGGTGCAACTCCTTTTATTAGGACCTAAATAAACTTAATTAAGGCGGATTTCAAGAAAATCGTCTATATTTGTATTACTATGTGTTTATGCTTGTACGTGTGTATACAGGGTGTCCGAAAAGTCTTAGTATTTGCAACTCATTTTAATACGACCAAAATAAACGTAATTAAGGCGGATTTCAAGAAAATCGTCTATATTCCTATTTAAACGTGTGAGTGTTAGATTGAATGTATACAGGGTGTCCAAAAATTCTTGGAATGGGCAAATACTCCCATTAGTACTTAGATAAACTTTATTAGGTCGAATTTCAAGCAAATCAAATATATTTGTATTAATATGTGTTTATGTTTGTATGTATGTATACAGGGTGTCCGAAAAGTATTTTTGTTGGCAAAAATAGTTTCTACGTGTAGGTGTTTGTATGTATGTAGCGATGGGGTCACGAAGGGCGGTCTATTCTCTATCATCAGTCCGAAGGAGTGTGATATCTTCCTTAATACTTGGCCTAGAAACACGAAATTTTCAGGGCATGAAAATGATGATATTACCGACCTTATAGAGCCCCCTCGGGGGGCGATTAGGCGGTCTACCCGTACTAGTTATAGACCGCCTTTCAGGCTCGGTCTATATACCGAGCCCTTGGTCAGAAAAATGTGTGTATGTATGTTGTCGTCCGTTTCGACATTTTCACCTTTTCAATTTTTTTTCTCGAAAACGGTTAGAATGAGGGCAACCAAATTTTCTGGGTTAATAGAGGGATAGTGCGGCTAGCTTCGGTAAAAAATTCAGTTATACCGGGTGTTCCGTTTCGGAGATATAAAACGTTAAAGTCGAAATTTCAGCGATTTCCTATGGGATCGATTACAGGTCGCAAAACTTAATTAAATCGATTTAAATTTTCGGAGGTTGTGGAGGTCAGGGAGCTTCAGAACCCTATTGAAACTGGCGGTATTCCTAAAATGGAAAGTAATTTTTTTGAATTTTTTTATGTCGAAAAATGCCCTTTGTAGACCCCAATTTGGCACCGAATAAGTCGAAACCGGAACATCGGACAGAAAAACGTATTTGAACTTAAAACTAAAGAATCTCAAATACTTTCTTTTTGCAATACATTTACCTATACCTAAAACGACTGGAAATTGGAAAAATTTGGGAAAAAGTGGAAATTACGAATTTTCATGCAAATTTTTGACGGTTTTGAATTTTTTGGGGGGTCAAAATGGATCCAAATCGAAATTCCATGTGCCCTATCGGAAAGAGCTCGCCGAAATACGTTAGAAACGTATTTTTTAGTTCTTTTATTTCTAATAGGAAAGGAGAAATCGATAATTAAATTTCGATTTTTTACGATTTTTTTTCATGACATCTCTACATTTGAATCACTCTGTATCTTTTCCTATCTAATTTCTTCTAACTTTTTCAACGCTATCCGTTGGGGATATAATCAGGCTTTAAAATGAATCCCGAATGGGTGATCCAGGGCCTGATTTAGGGGGTAAAAACTCATTTTTTCTGTTTTTTTCCATCAAAATTCATATTTAAAAGGCATTATTATATATTATTTCTCTTATTTAACGATTCTTTTTTGGTTTATTTTCTTCCCTGATCATCTAAGAACACTCCTAACTAATTAAAACTCCATATTTTTTCGTTAAAGTTATAAATAAATACCTTTTTTTGCATCGCTGCAGGAAAAATTTTAAAAAGTGCATATATAAAAGCCGTGCCTTGACAAAACAATTGAACGGACCCTCTTTACATCGAAATTAAAATATGACCTGTCAAAATGTCATGAAAATAACAGTTTTCGTAGCGATATTGGAAGCTTCCTGAACCGATTTCGGCTTGAAATATACATGGCAAAGGTAAAATGGTCTTTATATTTTTAATAGCGCTACATTTCATTGGACGATTTGAGCATTAAATACCAATTTCATTAATTTTGCTGAGGTCCTGCAAAGGCGTTTAAAAATCAATTTCTATACGGGGAAATTTATTCATTTAATTATAATGTATGAAATGTCACAATTTGGCTAAAATGTCAGCATTTTGATGCGAGATTGGAAGGAGTCCGGACCAACTTCGGCCTCGAATTTACCGGGCAATGCATTTAGGGACCTTATACTTTCGGTAGAAAGACATTTCATTTCATATTATACCGATTAAATACCATTTTAATCGATTTTCCTATGACGCTACAAAGCATCATTGAAGATTCTAATATGAAGCTCAGTGGCATCGAAAAAATCCCAAAATATGCATTTTATTTTCTAACCATGAGCGTGTATACTTTTGGGGCAATATATTAATTATTATTGAATAATTTTAATTTAATTTTAGGGATTCGGATCGTTTTAAAGTAACCAGAACGATTCTAAAATACATTTTATACCTTCCGGCATGTGCATGATTGTATATATGTCTACAGGGTGTCCGAAAAGTCTTTGTATGCGCAAATATCTTTGTCATTAGAGCGAAGAAAAACTTAAATGAGTCTTATTTCAAGGAAATCGTAAATTTTTCATTCCTTTGTGTGGTTGTTTATATGTTGGTACACAACAGAATGTCCAAAAAGTCTTTGTATGGGGAAATATCTTTGCCAAATTTAATTTTAGGGAAATGAATTGACTCCCTTTTAAAGTAACCTGAACGATTCGAAAGTACATTTTATACCTTTCGGCATGTGGGTGATTCTGTATATGCCTACAGGGTGTCCGAAAAGTCTTTATATGCGCAAATAACTTTGTCATAAGTACGAAGATAAAATTAATAGGGTCGGTTTTCAAGAAAATCGAAAATATTTAAATTACCATGTGTCGTGTTGTGTTGTGTTTTTATGTATGTATACAGGGTGTACGAAAAGTCTTTGAATGGGCAAATACCTTTGCCTTTCGTTCAAATAGTAACTCGATGGTCGGATTTAAAGCAAATCGTAGGTATATATTTGCATTTCTATGTGTACGGATTTATATGTTTGTATACAGGGTGTTGGAAAAGTCTTAGTTTGGAATGGGCAAATACTCCTATTAGTACTTAGCATTATTAGGTGGATTTTCAAGTAAATAGAATATATTTGTATTAATATGTGTTTATGCTTGTACGTGTGTATACAGGGTGTCCGAAAAGTCTTATTATTTGCAACTCCTTTTATTAGGACCAAAATAAACTTAATTAAGGCGGATTTCAAGAAAATCGTCTATATTTGTATTACTATGTGTTTATGATTGTACGTGTGTATACAGGGTGCAACTCCTTTTATTAGGACCTAAATAGACTTAATTAAGGCGGATTTCAAGAAAATCGTCTATATTTGTATTACTATGTGTTTATGCTTGTACGTGTGTATACAGGGTGTCCGAAAAGTCTTAGTATTTGCAACTCATTTTAATACGACCAAAATAAACGTAATTAAGGCGGATTTCAAGAAAATCGTCTATATTCCTATTTAAACGTGTGAGTGTTAGATTGAATGTATACAGGGTGTCCAAAAATTCTTGGAATGGGCAAATACTCCTATTAGTACTTAGCATTATTAGGTCGAATTTCAAGTAAATCGAATATATTTGTATTAATATGTGTTTATGCTTGTACGTGTGTATACAGGGTGTCCGAAAAGTCTTATTATTTGCAACTCCTTTTATTAGGACCAAAATAAACTTAAAGGCGGATTTCAAGAAAATTGTCTATATTTGTATTACTATGTGTTTATGCTTGTGCGTGTGTATACAGGGTGTCCGAAAAGTCTTATTATTTGCAACTCCTTTTATTAGGACCAAAATAAACTTAATTAAGGCGGATTTCAAGAAAATCGTCTATATTTGTATTACTATGTGTTTATGATTGTACGTGTGTATACAGGGTGCAACTCCTTTTATTAGGACCTAAATAAACTTAATTAAGGCGGATTTCAAGAAAATCGTCTATATTTGTATTACTATGTGTTTATGCTTGTACGTGTGTATACAGGGTGTCCGAAAAGTCTTAGTATTTGCAACTCATTTTAATACGACCAAAATAAACGTAATTAAGGCGGATTTCAAGAAAATCGTCTATATTCCTATTTAAACGTGTGAGTGTTAGATTGAATGTATACAGGGTGTCCAAAAATTCTTGGAATGGGCAAATACTCCTATTAGTACTTAGATAAACTTTATTAGGTCGAATTTCAAGCAAATCAAATATATTTGTATTAATATGTGTTTATGTTTGTATGTATGTATACAGGGTGTCCGAAAAGTATTTTTGTTGGCAAAAATAGTTTCTACGTGTAGGTGTTTGTATGTATGTAGCGATGGGGTCACGAAGGGCGGTCTATTCTCCATCATCAGTCCGAAGGAGTGTGATATCTTCCTAAATACATGGCATAGAAACACGAAATTTTCAGGGCATGACAATGATGATATTACCGACCTTATAGAGCCCCCTCGGGGGGCGATTAGGCGGTCTACCCGTACTAGTTATAGACCGCCTTTCAGGCTCGGTCTATATACCGAGCCCTTGGTCAGAAAAATGTGTGTGTATGGACGTATGTATGTTGTCCGTTTCGACATTTTCACCTTTTCAATTTTTTTTCTCGAAAATGGTTAGAGGGGCAGCAACCAAATTTTCTGGGTTAATAGAGGGATAGTGCGACTAGCTTCGGTAAAAAATTCAGTTATACCGGGTGTTCCGTTTCGGAGTTATTTAACGTCAAAGTCGAAATTTCAGCGATTTCCGTTGAAATCGGGTACAGGTCGCAAAAGTGAATTAAATCGATTTAAATTTTCGGAGGTTGTAGAAGACCGGGGGGTTCCGAACTCTATTGAAACTGGCGGTATTCGGAAAATGGGAAGGAATTTTTTAGAATTTTTTTATGTCGAAAAATGCCCTTTGTAGACCCCACTTTGGCACTGAATAAGTCGAAACTGGAACATCGGACAGAAAAATGTATTTGAACTTAAAACTAAAGAATCTCAAACACTTTCATTTTGCAATACATTTACCTATACCTAAAACGACTGCAAATTGGAAAAATTTGAGAAAAAGTGGAAATTACGATTTTTCATGCAAATTTTTGACGGTTGTCAATTTTTTTGGGGGTCAAAATGGATTCAAATCGAAATCCCATGTACCTTATCGGAAAGATCTCGCCGAACTACGTTATAAACGTATTTTTTGGTTCCTTCATTCGTAATAGGAAAGGAGCAATTGATAATTAAATTTCGATTTTTGACCATTTTTTTTCATGACATCTCTACATTCGAATCACTCTGTATTTTTTCCTATCTAATTTCTTCTAACTTTTTCAACGCTATCCCTTGGGGATATAATCAGGCTTTAAAATGAATCCCGAATGGGTGATCCAGGGCCTGATTTAGGGGGTAAAAACTCATTTTTTCTGTTTTTTTCCATCAAAATTCATCTTTAAATGGCATTATTATGTATTATTTCTCTTATTTAACAGCTCTTTTTTGGTTTATTTTCTTCCTACATCATCTGAGAACACTCCACACTAATTAAAATTACATATTTTTTCGTTAAAGTTATAAATAAATACCTTTTTTTGCATCGGTGCAGGAAAAATTTTAAAAAGTGCATATAATAAAAGCCGTGCCTTGAAAAAAAAACAATTGAATGGACCCTCTTTACATCGAAATTAAAATATGACCTGTCAAAATGTCATGAAAATAACAGTTTTTGTAGCGATATTGGAAGCTTCCTGGACCGATTTCGGCTTGAAATATACATGGCAAAGGTAAAACGGACTTTATATTTATATTTACAATACATTTCATTGGACGATTTAAGCATTAAATACGAATTTTTTTAATTTTTCTCAGACCATGCAAATGCATGTCAAAATCAGTTTCATACGGAGAAATGTATTAAAATATGAAGGGTCGAAATGTCGCAAAAATGTCAGTTTTCCTTGCGAGATTTTAGGGTTATATGTGTAAATTTTGATTCGCATGGTTTCTATAGCAACGATTAAGGATAAGTTGACAATTTCTAACTCACGTACGGCTGATCTGATTGAAACGAGTGAGGTGGCAATCGAAAGGGAACGAAGTAAGCTACTTTTTTATGTGAAAATAATTTTGACATTTCGTTGCCATGACGACGAACAGTTTGCTATTTCCATTATTTATTGAGTTTTAGAGTTGAAATTTGATATCTGGGTAGAATTCGGTCAATCATTCAAAAATATTTTTATAAATTTTGATTCCGATGATTACCATAG
This sequence comes from Philopedon plagiatum, assembly GCA_963971165.1. Lineage (NCBI taxonomy): Eukaryota > Metazoa > Arthropoda > Insecta > Coleoptera > Curculionidae > Philopedon > Philopedon plagiatum. Next base: position 72,263,359 of record OZ020189.1, on the reverse strand, counting down.
CAACGATTGAGCATAAAGTTGATCATTTTTAACTCGCGAACGGCTTATCTGATTGAAACCAGAAAGTACACTACTTTTTTATGTGAAATTAATTTTGACATTTCGTTGCCGGGACGATGAACAATTTGCTATTTTCGTTATTTATTGAGTTGGAAAGTTGGAAACTGATATCTCGGAAGAATTCGGTCACTCATTCAAAAATATATCTGGAAAAATCGATTCCCATGGTTGGCATAGCAACGATTAAGGATAAAGTTGACAATTTATAACTCGCCGACGCCTTCTGCGATTGGAACGAGTGAGGTGGCTATCGAAAGGGATGGAAGTAAACTACTTTTTTATTTGAAAATAATTTCGATTTTTGGTAGTCATGACGACGATCAATTAGATTTCTCCGTTATTTATTGAGTTGCAGAGTAGAAATTTCGCATCTAAGTAGAATTCGGTCAATCCTTGAAAAATATTTTTGCAATTTTCAATTTTAATGATTGCCATAGCAACCATTAGGGGTAAAGTTAACAACTTACAACTCGCGAACGGCTTCTTAGATTGAAAGAAGCGACGTTCATAATATGTATGCACACTTTTTTTCCATAGAGACATCAGTGGCGTGCCCGAAGGGCTCGCCACCAATCTTCATCCAGCTCGACCATTTCAGGAAGATGATGTTATCTAATGTATGGTTCAAAGCCGATCGAAAGATGACAAGTTTAATTTAGTAGGGTTTCAGCGAAATCGTACATATAGTATTTATATGTAATATGTGTTTGTATGTATATAGCGATACGGTTACGAAGGGCGGTCTATTCTGCATCATCAGTCCGAAGGAGTGTGATATCTTCCTTAATACATGCTCTAGCAACACGAAATTTCAGGGCATGACAATGATCATATTACCGACCTTATAGAGCCCCCTCAGGGGGCGATTAGGCGGTCTACCCGTACTAGTTATGTATTATTTCTCTTATTTAACAGCTCTTTTTTGGTTTATTTTCTTCCTACATCATCTGAGAACACTCCACACTAATTAAAATTACATATTTTTTCGTTAAAGTTATAAATAAAAAGCTCTTTTAGCATCGGTGCAGGAAAAATTTTAAAAAATGCATATATTAATAGTCTGCCTTGGAAAATCAGTTGAAGCAGCCTCTCTTTACGTCGAAATTAAAAAATATGACCTGTCAGAATTATGCAAAAATGTCAGTATTTTTTAGTGATTTTGGAGAGATCCTGGGCCCATTTCGGCTTGGAATATACATGGAAAAGACAGAATGGACTTTATATTTTTAATTATGGTGCATTTCATTGGGCGATTTAAGCACTAAATACCAATTTTTTTTATCTTTCTGAGACCCTGCAAATGGATTTAAAAATCAGTTTATACGGAGAAATGTATTATAATATGAAGGGTCGAAATGTCGCCAAAATGCCAGTTTTTCTTGTGAGATTTTAGGGCTTCTGAACCGTTTTGGGCTTGAAAAGTACCGGGAAACGCGTCTATAGACCTTCCCGTGTGGATTACGGAACATATAACTTGAAGAATTGGGCATTCAGAACCATTTTTAACTATTTTTCGATGACGGTGCAAAGCTGCATAGAATGGTTTTATCCCATTAGTTAGTGTACGGGGTAAATCACAATGAATGGTCTGATTTAAAATTTGCTTAGGTTTGTTATTATTTGAGAACGGCTTATCTGATTAAATCAAGTGAGGTGGCAATCGAAAGGGAAGGAATTAAGCAATTTTCTTATTTCAAAATAATTTCGACATTTCGTTGGCATGACGACGAACAACTAGCTATTTTCGTTAATTTTTGAGTTGGACAGTTGAAAGTTGATATATGGGCAGAATTCGGTCAATCATTCAAAAATATTTTTTATAAATTTTGATTCTGATGATTACCATAGCAACGATTGAGTATAAATTTGATCATTTTTAACTCGCGAACGGCTTATCTGATTGAAACGAGTGAGGTGGCAATCGAAAAGGAATGGAGTAAGCTCCTTTTTTATGTGAAAATAATTTTAATATTTCGTTGCCGTGACGACGAATAATTTGCGATTTCCGATATTTATTGAGTTGGAGAGCTGAAATTTGATATCTGGAAAGAATTCGGTCAATCGTTTAAAATTATATGTGTAAATTTTGATTCGCGTGGTTTCTATAGCAACAATTAATGATAAAGTTAACAATTTCTAACTCACGCACGGCTTATCTGATTGAAACGACTGAAGTGGCAATCGAAAGGGAAGGAAGTAAGCTACTTTTTTATGTGAAAATAATTTTGATTTTCCATTGCCGTGACGACGAATAATTTGCGATTTCCGTAATGTATTGAGTTGGATAGTTGAAATTTGATGTCTGGGAATAATTCGGGCACTCATTCAAAAATATATCTGTAAAAATCGATTCCCATGGTTGGCATAGCAACGATTAAGGATAAAGTTGACGATTTATAACTCACGCACGGCTTATCTGATTGAAACGACTGAAGTGGCAATCGAAAGTGAAGGAAGTAAGCTACTTTTTATGTGAAAATAATTTTGATTTTCCGTTGCCGTGACGACGAATAATTTGCGATTTCCGTAATGTATTGAGTTGGATAGTTGAAATTTGATATCTGCGAATAATTCGGGCGCTCATTCAAAAACATATCTGTAAAAATCGATTCCCATGGTTGGCATAGCAACGATTAAGGATAAAGTTGACAAATTTTAACTCACGCACGGCTTATCTGATTGAAACGACTGAAGTGGCAATCGAAAGGGAAGGAAGTAAGCTACTTTCTTATGTGAAAATTATTTTGATTTTCCGATGCCGTGACGACGAATAATTTGCGATTTCCGTAATGTATTGAGTTGGATAGTTGAAATTTGATATCTGATAATAATTCGGGCACTCATTCAAAAATATATCTGTAAAAATCGATTCCCATGGTTGGCATAGCAACGATTAAGGATAAAGTTGAGAATTTTTAACTCACGCACGGCTTATCTGATTGAAACGACTGAAGTGGCAATCGAAAGGGAAGGAAGTAAGCTACTTTTTTATGTGAAAATAATTTTGATTTTCCGTTGCCGTGAAGACGAATAATTTGCGATTTCCGTAATGTATTGATTTGGATAGTTGTGTACTATGTGTCGTGTTTGTTGTGTTTGTATGTATGTATACTACAGGGTGTCCGAAAAGTATTTGTATCGACAAATACCTTTGCTATTTGTACAAATATAAACTTAATTGTCGGATTTAAAGCAAATCGTATACATTAGCATTTCTATGTGTACGGAGGTATATGTCTGTATACAAGCTGTCCAAAAAGTCATTGTTGGAGCAAATACTCCTAGTAGTACCAGGATAAATGTAATTAAACCGGATTTCATGCAAAATCGATTATATTTGTTTTTATGTGTTGTATATACGTATACAGGGTGTTCGAAAGTCATGGTATGGGCAAATACTTCTACTAGCACCGAAATAAACCTAATTAATTCGGATTTTAAGTAAATCGATTATATTCCTATTTAAACGTGTGGGTGTTAGTTTGAATGTATACAGGGTGTCCGAAAAGTCTTGGTATGGGATTCCTATTATTACTTAGATAAAGTTTATTAGGTCGGATTTCACGCAAATCGAATACATTTGTATTAATATGTGTTTATGTTTGTATAATACAGGGTGTCCGAAAAGTTTTTCGTTGGAAAAATAGTTTCTACGTGTAGGCGTTTTTATGTATGTAGCGATACGGTTACGATGGGCGGTCTATTCTCCATCATCAGTCCGAAGGAGTGTGATATCTTCCTTAATATATGGCCTAGCAACACGAAATTTTCAGGGCATGACAATGATGATATTACCGACCTTATAGAGCCCCCTCGGGGGGCGATTAGGCGGTCTATACACCCTAGTTATAGACCGCCTTTCAGGCTCGGTCTATATACCGAGCCCTTGGTCAGAAAATGTGTGTATGGCCGTATGTATGTTGTCGTCCGTTTCGACATTTTCACCTTTTCAATTTTTTTTCTCGAAAACGGTTAGAGGGGGCCAACCAAATTTTCTGGGTTAATAGAGGGATAGTGCGGCTAGCTTCGGTAAAAAAATTCAGTTATACAGGGTGTTCCGTTTCGGAGATATAAAACGTCAAAGTCGAAATTTCAGCGATTTTGGTTGAAATTCATTACATGTCGCAAAACTTAACTAAATCGATTTAAATTTTCAGAGGTTGTAGAAGACCGGGGTGTTCCGAACCCTATTGAAATTGGCGATATTCGGAAAATGGGAAGTAATTCTTTTGAATTTTTTTATGTCGAAAAATGCCCTTTGTAGACCCCACTTTGGCACTGAATAAGTCGAAACCGGAACATCGGACAGAAAAACGTATTTGAACATAAAACTAAAGAATCTCAAATACTTTCTTTTTGCAATACATTTACCTATACCCAAAACGACTGGAAATTGAAAAAATTTGGGAATAACTGGAAATTACGTTTTTTCATGAAATTTATTGACGGAATTTAATTTTTTGCGGGTCAAAATGGATTCAAATCGAAATTCCATGTGCCCTATCGGAAAGAGCTCGCCGAAATACGTTGGAAACGTATTTTTTAGTTCTTTTATTTCTAATAGGAAAGGAGCAATCGATAATTAAATTTCGATTTTTTACGATTTTTTTCATGACATCTCTACATTTGAATCACTCTGTATCTTTTCCTATCTAATTTCTTCCAACTTTTTCAACGCTATCCCTTGGGGATATAATCAGGCTTTAAAATGAATCCCGAATGGGTGATCCAGGGCCTGATTTAGGGGGTAAAAACTCAAGTTTTCTGTTTTTTTCCATCAAAATTCATATTTAAAAGGCATTATTATATATTATTTCTCTTATTTAACGATTCTTTTTTGGTTTATTTTCTTCCCTGATCATCTAAGAACACTCCTAACTAATTAAAACTCCATATTTTTTCGTTAAAGTTATAAATAAATACCTTTTTTTGCATCGCTGCAGGAAAAATTTTAAAAAGTGCATATATAAAAGCCGTGCCTTGACAAAACAATTGAACGGACCCTCTTTACATCGAAATTAAAATATGACCTGTCAAAATGTCATGAAAATAACAGTTTTTGTAGCGATATTGGAAGCTTCCTGAACCGATTTCGGCTTGAAATATACATGGCAAAGGTAAAATGGTCTTTATATTTTTCGGAACATATAATTTGAAGAATTAGTCATTAAATACCAATTTTAATAATTTTTCGATGACGCGGCAAAACATCATAGAGAGGGTATTCCATTAGGTAGTATACGGTGTATATCACAATGACGGGTCAGATTTAAAATTGGAAATCTGAAAAAAAATTCTCCGAGATGTGGTTTAAATCATTCCGAGGTATTCTTAGATATTCATCTCATATAATAATCCCAGAAAGAATCACTTAATTAGAAATGTAGTATATAATAATGCCGGTTAAAAATAGGATTTGTTGGAAAAAATCAAAAAAGTTCAATTTTTGCCTTCTAAATAAGCTCCTGGATGACCGGTTTAGGATTCATTTTAAAGCTTGATTATCACTCTATAAGATAGCGTTTAATAAATTGTCAAAAATGTATGTAGAAAAAATACAGAGTGATTCAAATGTACCGATGTCGAGGTCAAAAAATCTAAACATCGAAATTAAATCGTCGATTGCTCTATTCCTATAAGGAACGAAGAAACTAAAAAATATGAAATCAACGTATTTCGATAAGCTCTTTTAGGCTAGGTATATGGGATTTTGATTTGGATCCATTTTGACCAAGAAAAAATTAAAAACCGTAAAAAATATGGGTCAAAAATCTAAATTTCCAGTTTTTCCAAAATTTATCCTATTTCTAGTCGTTTTAGGTATAGCTAAATGTATTTCAAAAAGAAAGTATTTGATATTTTGAAGTTTTACGTTTGAATCCGTTTTTCTGTCCGACGTTTCGTTTTCGAGTTATTTAGTACCAAAGAGGGGTCTGCAAATGACATTTTCAACTTTAAAAAATTAAAACAAAAAATTACTTCCAATTTTTCTATCCTAACCAATATTAACAAAATTTTGTAACCTTAGGTCTTCTAACACCTTCGAAAATTTAAAACGGTTTAATCCACTATTGTGACTTTTATCCAATTTCAACCGAAATCGCGAAAATTTCGACTTTGACGTATATTTTTTTAACGGAACATCCTGTACATGTTAATTTTTTGCTAAAGCTTCTTCCATTATTCCTCTTCAAAATGAAGAAGTGTAGGAGTTTCGCTATTAATTATATAGGATAAAGAAAATCGCGAGTCTGAGAACAATATTCTACATGCCATAGCAAACATACCATAGCAAGCAAAAAAGTATCGTCATAGAAAGTTTTACATTGTAAAAAAGAGCACGATTATTCAAAAATTTTGTCTAGGGCATACAGGGTGGCTTAAAAATTTAATTTTAAATTGTGACTTTTAGATTCTTGAGCCACCCTATATTGTTTTACATGAAGTTTTAATAACCATGCTCTTTATGTATAATTTTTCACATCTCAGGTGAAGCGGCCCAAAAAATTAACTTTTTTTCGCTAATTTCAAAACTGAATATTTCATCACTAAGATGATTGTAGAGTACCCAACTAGGCCAAGCAATAGAGCGATTTGTCGTGACATTAATCTTATTGGAAAACCGCCTGTGCCATCATCTGAAAGACGATCCGTAGATGATTCCTGTTATAAATCCAACTCTGAAATTTTTGCCATTAATTTGTTATAAACATTTTTAAGCAAGAACACGTGATTTTTTTAGTTTTTTGCTTATAAAATGGAAAGTAATGAAGCAATCTTAATGATGTCAATGGACGATCTATAGAGAATAAAAATACGAACAAAATGATAGGTTGGGCGTCCCGAGAGGATAAGCAGCAACGGAGAAAATCCGGAAAAACCGGAAAATTAAGAGTTTTTGTTTTAAATTCATAAATCGGCCATTTTTTAACGCAGATGGCTCAAAATTTGGGAAAAAGTAGTAATATATAGCTACTTTATGTGTGCAAAACCCCGACGCTGTCCGACGATTAGTTTTTTCACAATCGTCATTTTAATTTCTCAGCACACTATTTTGCAACAGGTCTGGATGCTCTATGGATCGTCCGATTTTAATTATTGAAACGGATTTGAAAGCAAATCGTATATATTTGCATTTCTATGTGTACGGAAATATATGTCTGTATACAGGCTGTCCAATAAGTGTTGGTTTGAGCAAATACTCCTAGTTGTACCAGGATAAATGTAATTAAACCGGATTTCATGCAAATCGATTATATTTGTTTTTATATGTGTTGTATATACGTCCTATTATTACTTAGATAAACTTTATTAGGTCGGATTTCACGCAAATCGAATACATTTGTATTAATATGTTTTTATGTTTGTATGTATGTATACAGGGTGTCCGAAAAGTTTCTTTTGGCAAAAGTAGTAAAAGTATGTGTGGTGTTTGTATGTGTGTAGCGACATGGTTACGAAGGGCGGTCTATTCTGCATCATCAGTCCGTAGGAGTGTGATATCTTCCTTAATACATGGCCTAGAAACACGAAATTTTCAGGGCACGACAATGATGATATTACCGACCTTATAGAGCCCCCTCGGGGGGCGATTAGGCGGTCTACCCGTACTAGTTTTAGAGACCGCCTTTCAGGCCGGTCTCTATACCGAGCCGTCCTCGAGGAAAATGTCCGTTGGTTGGGGAATCGTGTCTTTCGACAATCTCAATTTTTTTTCTCCGAGACGGTTGCAGGTGGAAAGCTCAAATTTTCTGGGTCAATAGAGGGATAGTGCGTCTAGCTTCGGTAGAAAATTCAGCTATACAGGGTGTTCCGTTTCGGAGTTATAAAACGTCAAAATCGAAATTTCCGCGATATCGTATGAAATCGATTACAGGTCGCAAAACTTAATTAAATCGATTTAAATTTTCGGAGGTTGTAGAGGACCGGGAGCTTCAGAACCCTATTGAAACTGGCGATATTCGGAAAATGGGAAGTAATTCTTTTGAATTTTTTTATGTCGAAAAATGCCCTTTGTAGACCCCTTTTTGGCACCAAATAACTCGGTCGCCGGAACCTCGGCCAGAAAAACGTATTTGAACTTAAAACTAAAGAATCTCAAATACTTTCTTTTTGCAATACATTTACCTATACCTAAAACGACTGGAAATTGGAAAAATTTGGGAAAAAGTGGAAATTACGAATTTTCATGCAAATCTTTGACGGTTTTGAATTTTTTGGGGGGTCAAAATGGATTCAAATCGAAATCCCATGTACCTTATCGGAAAGACCTCGCCGAACTACGTTATAAACGTATTTTTTGGTCCCTTCATTCTTAATAGGAAAGGAGCAATCGATAATTAAATTTAGATTTTTTACGATTTTTTTCCATGACATCTCTACATTTGAATCACTCTGTATCTTTTCCTATCTAATTTCTTCCAACTTTTTCAACGCTATCCCTTGGGGATATAATCAGGCTTTAAAATGAATCCCGAATGGGTGATCCAGGGCCTGATTTAGGGGGTAAAAACTCATTTTTTCTGTTTTTTTCCATCAAAATTCATCTTTAAATGGCATTATTATGTATTATTTCTCTTATATAACAGCTCTTTTTTGGTTTATTTTTTTCCTACATCATCTGAGAACACTCCACACTAATTAAAATTACATATTTTTTCGTTAAAGTTATAAATAAAAAGCTCTTTTAGCATCGGTGCAGGAAAAATTTTGAAAAATGCATATATTAATAGTCTGCCTTGGAAAATCAGTTGAAGCAGCCTATCTTTACGTCGAAATTAAAAAATATGACCTGTCAGAATTATGCAAAAATGTCAATATTTTTAGTGATTTAGGAAAGATCCTGGGCCCATTTCGGCTTGGAATATACATGGAAAAGACAGAATGGACTTTATATTAGACCCTGCAAATGGATTTAAAAATCAGTTTATACGGAGAAATGTATTATAATATGAAGGGTCGAAATGTCGCAAAAATGCCAGTTTTTCTTGTGAGATTTTAGGGCTTCTGAACCGTTTTGGGCTTGAAAAAAACCGGGCAACGCCTCTCCAGACCTTCCGGTGTGGATTACGGAACATATAACTTGAAGAATTGGACATTCAGAACCATTTTTAACTATTTTTCGATGACGGTGCAAAGCTGCATAGAATGGTTTTATTACATTAGTTAGTGTACGGGGTAAATCACAATGACTGGTCTGATTTAAAATTTGCTTAGGTTTGTTATTATTTGAGAACGGCTTATCTGATTAAATCGAGTGAGGTGGCAATCGAAAGGGAAGGAATTAAGCAATTTTCTTATTTCAAAATAATTTCGACATTTCGTTGGCATTACGACGAACAACTAGCTATTTTCGTTAATTTTTGAGTTGGACAGTTGAAAGTTGATATATGGGAAGAATTCGGTCAATTATTCAAAATTCTATATGTAAAATTTTGATTCGCGTGGTTTCTATAGCAACGATTAAGGATAAAGTTACCAATTTCTAACTCACGCACGGCTGATCTGATTGAAACGAGTGAGGTGGCAATCGATTGGCAAGGAAGTAAGCTACTTTTTTATGTGAAAATAATTTTGACATTTCGTTGCCGTGACGACGAACAATTTGCTATTCCCGGTATTTATTGAGTTGGAGATTTTAAATTTGATATATGGGAAGAATTCGGTCAATCATTTAAAATTATATGTGTAAATTTTGATTCGCGTGGTTTCCATAGCAACAATTAATGATAAAGTTGACAATTTTTAACTCAGGCACGGCTTATCTGATTGAAACGAGTGAGGTGGCAATCGAAAGGGAAGGGAGTAAGCTACTTTGTTATATGAAAATAATTTTGATTTTTCGTTGCCGTGACGACGAATTATTTGCGATTTCCGTAATGTATTGAGTTGGATAGTTGAAATTTGATGTCTGGGAAGAATTCGGGCACTCATTCAAAAATATATCTATAAAAATCGATTCCCATGGTTGGCATAGCAACGATTAAGGATAAAGTTGACAATTTCTAACTCACGCACGGCTTATCTGATTGAAACGACTGAAGTGGCAATCGAAAGGGAAGAAAGTAAGCTACTTTTTTATGTGAAAATAATTTTGATTTTCCGTTGCCGTGACGACGAATAATTTGCGATTTCCGTAATGAATTGAGTTGGATAGTTGAAATTTGATATCTGGGAATAATTCGGGCACTCATTCAAAAATATATCTGTAAAAATCGATTCCCATGGTTGGCATAGCAACGATTAAGGATAAAGTTGACAATTTTTAACTCACGCACGGCTTATCTGATTGAAACGACTGAAGTGGCAATCGAAAGGGAAGGAAGTAAGCTACTTTTTTATGTGAAAATAATTTTGATTTTCCGTTGCCGTGACGACGAATAATTTGCGATTTCCGTAAAGTATTGAGTTGGATAGTTGAAATTTGTTGTCTGGGAAGAATTCGGTCGATCATTCAAAAATATATCTGTAAAAATCGATTCCCATGGTTTCTATAGCAACGATTAAGGATAAAGTTGACAATTTCTAACTCACGCACGGCTTATCTGATTGAAACGACTGAAGGGGCAATCGAAAGGGAAGGAAGTAAGCTACTTTTTTATGTGAAAATAATTTTGATTTTCCGTTGCCGTGACGACGAATAATTTGCGATTTCCGTAAAGTATTGAGTTGGATAGTTGAAATTCGTTATCTGCGAAGAATTCCGTCAATCATTCAAAAATATATCTTTAAAAATCGATTCCCATGGTTTCTATAGCAACGATTAGGGATAAAGTTGACAATTTCTAACTCACGCACGGCTTATCTGATTGAAACGACTGAAGTGGCAATCAAAAGGGAAGGAAGTAAGCTACTTTTTTATGTGAAAATAATTTTGATTTTCCGTTGCCGTGACGACGAATAATTTGCTATTTCCGTAATGTATTGAGTTGGATAGTTGAAATTTGATATCTGGGAAGAATTCGGTCAATCATTCAAAAATATATCTGTAAAAATCGATTCCCATGGTTTCTATAGCAACGATTAAGGATAAAGTTGACAATTTCTAACTCACGCACGGCTTATCTGATTGAAACGGCTGAAGTGGCAATCGAAAGGGAAGGAAGTAAGCTACTTTTTTATGTGAAAATAATTTTGATTTTCCATTGCCATGACGACGAATAATTTGCGATTTCCATAAAGTATTGAGTTGGATACTTGAAATTTGTTATCTGGCAAGAATTCGGTCAATCATTCAAAAACATATCTGTAAAAATGGATTCCCATGGTTTCTATAGCAACGATTAAGGATGAAGTTGACAATTACTAACTCACTCACGGCTTATCTGATTGAAACGACTGAAGTGGCAATCGAAAGGGAAGGAAGTAAGCTACTTTTTTATGTGAAAATAATTTTGATTTTCCGTTGCCGTGACGACGAATAATTTGCTATTTCCGTAATGTATTGAGTTGGATAGTTGAAATTTGATATCTGGGAAGATTTCGGTCAATCATTCAAAAATATATCTGTAAAAATCGATTCCCATGGTTTCTATAGCAACGATTAAGGATAAAATTGACAATTTCTAACTCAGGCACGGCTTATCTGATTGAAACGACTGAAGTGGCAATCGAAAGGGAAGGAAGTAAGCTACTTTTTTATGTGAAAATAATTTTGATTTTCCGCTGCCGCGACGACGAATAATTTGCTATTTCCGTAATGTATTGATTTGGATAGTTGTGTACTATGTGTCGTGTTTGTTGTGTTTGTATGTATGTATAGTACAGGGTGTCCGAAAAGTCTTTGTATGGACAAATACCTTTGCTATTTGTACAAATATAAACTTAATTGTCGGATTTAAAGCAAATCGTATACATTTGCATTTCTATGTGTACGGAGGTACATGTCTGTATACAACCTGTCCAAAAAGTCATTGTAGGAGCAAATACTCCTAGTAGTGCCAGGATAAATGTAATTAAACCGGATTTCATGAAACATCGATTATATTTGTTTCTATATGTGTTGTATATACCTATACAGGGTGTTCGAAAAGTCTTGGTATGGGCAAATACTTCTAATAGTACCGAAGTAAACCTAATTAATTCGGATTTTAAGTAAATCGACTGTATTCCTATTTAAACGTGTGGGTGTTAGTTTGAATGTATACAGGGTGTCCGAAAAGTCTTGGTATGGGATTCCTATTATTACTTAGATAAACTTTATTAGGTCGGATTTCACGCAAATCGAATACATTTGTATTAATATGTGTTTATGTTTGTATGTATGTATACAGGGTGTCCGAAAAGTTTTTCGTTGGCAAAAATAGTTTCTACGTGTAGGCGTTTTTATGTTTGTAGCGATACGGTTACGAAGGGCGGTCTATAACTCCATCATCAGTCCGAAGGAGTGTGATATCTTCCTTAATATATGGCCTAGCAACACAAAATTTTCAGGGCATGACAATGATATTACCGACCTTATAGAGCCCCCTCAGGGGCGATTAGGCGGTCTATACACCCTACTTTAATTTTACTTTTGTTGTTTTTTATTAATTTTCCTAATTTGTTTTTCGTTTTGAAAGCAATGTTCAAATCTAGTTTATTTAAATGTGTTTTGATTTTTTGTGTAAGTTTACCGGTATATGTGAGTGTTTTGTACCTAAGTGTAGCTTTTGATTTTGTAGTAGGATATGCTAAATTGATAGCTTTTTTATATTGTTTTTTATTAATAATTTGGTCAATCATATTAGTATTATAGCCATTATTTACTGCCAGTTGTTTAATAATATTTAATTCCTTGTTATAATTTTCCTCTGATATTGGTATGTTAATAAGTCTATGGACAAAAGAGTTGTAAGCAGAGATTTTATGAGTATATGGATGACTAGATTTATTGTGTATGGTGATATCAGTGTGTGAAGGTTTGTGGTATATTGAAAAATCATGCTTATTATTTTTCTTTGATATTGTTAGGTCTAAAAAGTTTATTGAATTATTTTGTTCTATTTCTAAAGTGAAATTTATATTATGGTGTAGATTATTGATAAAATTTAAGAAACTTCGGAGTTGGCGTTCCGTACCGACAAAGCAAACTAGAATATCATCCACATATCTATACCAATAAAGAAAATTACTGTGTAAGCTGTTTTTATGAATTTTATTCTCTAAATCGTTCATGAAAATCTCAGCTAACAGTGGACTTAAAGGATTTACCATTATTAAACCTTCGGTAGACAAATATGTGGCATTGTTAAATTCAAAACAATTTTGATCCAGACACACTGCCAACGTTTCTAAAATATCTTGTTTTATGACAGGATTGGTATTGTTTTCAATTAATAAATTTTCTACTAAATTAATAACATCATTAGGTGGTATACTAGGAAAAAGATTTTGTACATCAAAAGAAATAAGTTTAGCGTTGCTGGGTATATCAATCTTGTTAATTTTGGTAACCAAATCATACGAGTTTCGAATACTAAATTTTGGTTTAAAATTACAGTGTGTCTTAATGTCTTCAATAAGTTTATTAGATAATTTGACTGAAGGTGCTGTGATATAAGAAACTACTGGTCTGATAGGCATATTGTTTTTATGCAATCAAATTGCATAAAAAACAATATTTTAGATCTAACAATATCAAAGCAAAATAATAAGCATGATTTTTCAATATACCACAAACCTTCACACACTGATATCACCATACACAATAAATCTAGTCATCCATATACTCATAAAATCTCTGCTTACAACTCTTTTGTCCATAGACTTATTAACATACCAATGTCAGAGGAAACTTATAACAAGGAATTAAATATTATTAAACAACTGGCAGTAAATAATGGCTATAATACTAATATGATTGACCAAATTATTAATAAAAAACAATATAAAAAAGCTATCAATTTAGCATATCCTACTACAAAATCAAAAGCTACACTTAAGTACAAAACACTCACATATACCGGTAAACTTACACAAAAAATCAAAACACATTAAATAAACTAGATTTGAACATTGCTTTCAAAACGAATAACAAATTAGGAAAAGTAATAAAAAAACAACAAAAGTAAAATTAAAAAAGAACATAAATGTGGTGTTTACAAACTTAAATGTGGCAGCTGCCCAAAAATTTACATTGGACAAACAGGCAGAAGCTTTGAAATAAGACTTAAAGAACACAAAACCAGTTATAACAAAAAAATTAATAATTCACATTATGCTCTACATTTGAATAACGAGCAACATAGGTTTGATGATAATTTTGAAATTTTACAGTTAGAAAACAAATCGGTAAAACTTAATTTATTAAAGAGTATGGAAATAAATAAATGTAAAAAATTAAACATATTATTAAATGACCAGCTGGATTTGAATAGTTCCCCATTGTTAAATTTATAATTTGTTGGAAATTCCTCCAGCAATAAAATGGTATTGTGGTATATATCTTAAAATTGTAAAATAAGGACATTACCTACTCCTAATTGTATTGTAAACATAATCACCAGCTTGTAAAAATTTAGGTAAAAATTTTGTGAGTACTTAATACATATAATAAGAACAGTTAGTTTACACAAACCATCCGACGAAGACACTGTGTTGTCGAAACAATTGTCATGTTTATAAATAAAAATTTAGTGAAGATTGAAACAACTTTGTTGTCATTTTTAAATATTTTAATAATGGATCTTCATCAAGTAAAGGCTACATCAATTCAATATCAAATTTATAGCTATCTTACTGCTAATAGTATATTGCCTGAGTGTCAATCTGGCTTTAGAAAGGATCACAGCACCACGGCAGCACTTTTGCATGTTATTGACGATATTGTTAAAGCTATGGATGATAAAAAGGTAACGGCATTGGTGCTGTTGGACTTTTCTAAAGCGTTTGACACAGTCAATCACTCAGTTTTTATTTCCAAACTTAAATACCTGGGGTTTGATCAAAATTATTTAAATTTTTTTAGTAACCATTTATCAAATAGGACCCAAAGAGTAATAATTAACGAAGAGTTATCTAGCAGCACCCCCGTATCTAGCGGGGTGCCTCAGGGTTCTATACTGGGTCCTCTGTTGTACTTAATTTATACATCTGATATGTTTTCTAGACTCAAGACATGTTCTATACAAGGATACGCTGATGATACTCATATTTATCTTAATTTTGATTCAGACGACGATGATTATGCGATAAATGCCATTTGGACAATTTATAAGCAAGAAATAAAGTGTGCAACGGCAACGTCGCGCTCCCCGCCCACGGCGCAAGCTTGGTTTCGTCAGCGCCCGGCTGAAAAGAACTCTCGCCACTTCGACACAGAGAAAGAAACACAAACGATATCATGTCAAGTAAAACATCTTGTATTTCATTTTTTCCGAGTATTATGTAGTTTTAAAAATAAAAATTTAAATCAAAATAGTGTCCCAGCATTTCTTCATCCACAACAAATCGAAAACGCAGATAGATCCACCATTTCTGGTCTTTTTCGAGCCACATACAAGATTTCCCGAACCAGACGATCGAAGGTAAAGCCGCCATTTTGCATCGGCAGAGGCGAAGCAACGAAGACACAAAAACGAGTAAGGTCCTTCCTGTATTTATTTTCCTATAAATTTTATCTCGATTTTTGTATAGTTACGGGTTTATAGCAGAATATTGTATTGCAAAATGACCGAACAAACAAATACGGATAAAATCAAAATATTAATAAATCAACGGGGTACGTTAAAAGCAAAAATAACACAATTTGAAAAACGACTACCCGATTTTGAATCTCAAGGCACTATTACGGAGCTAAAATTACGTTTACAAAAAATAGAATCCTTATGGGATGAGTTCGATAAAATTCAAACCGAAATCGAAGATTTGGACAGTTCCCAAACACAAATAAATGAACGCGATTTATTTGAAGACAATTATTTTAGAGTGGTTGCAAAGGCAAATATAATAATAAAGGCTTCAGAGTCTGTGCAACAGACACAGCCTTCGGTGGCAGCAAACATGTCGCAACAAAATATTAATGCAAATACTATGCCAAGCTTACCGGCAATGAATGTACCATTTTTTTCAGGTTCGTATGAAGCTTGGATTCCTTTCTTTAAAATATTTGAGTCAGTTATACATGACAGGTGCGATCTAACGAAAATTCAAAAATTCTACTATTTACAATCGTACTTGCGTGGCGAGGCAGCTCAATTATTGCACGCCTTAGAATTAAACGAACAAAATTATGATGTCGCAATAAATTTATTAAAAGAACGTTATGAAAACAACAAAATTTTGATTCACAGTCATATAAAAAATATTTTTGAGGTACAGTCTGTGCCCAGAGAGTCCCATGTGGCTCTCAGAAAATTGATTGACAACATTCAAAAAAATACTCGCGCTTTAAAAAGTTTAGGCGAATCAGTTGACACATGGGACACCATGCTAATATATTTAATAGTGACAAAATTAGACTTGCAAACGCGAAAAGAATGGGAAAGTTCGACAGCAAAAATGCAAAATCCAAAACTAGATAATTTATTGGATTGTCTAAAAAACAAATGTCAATTATTAGAAACTTTAGATTCAAAACTATCCAATAAATATTATCCCGAAAACAAGTATTTTTCAAAAGCTGCAACAGGTGAGCGAACCCACGTTCATGTTGCTACGCATGAAAATGAACCACTGCAAGAGCAAGGTAGATCAAATTATAAATTTAAGTGTACTTTTTGTAAACAAAATACGCATGTAACTTTTAAATGTCGCAAATTACTTGCGTTACCAGTAAGTGCCCGCTATGTTGAGTTGAAAAAAGCCGGAATTTGTACAAATTGTTTACAAAATGGACATACAGTCGAAGTTTGCAATGGTAGAACTTGTCAAATTTGTCAACAAAAACACAACACCATGTTGCATAACAACGCTAAAGACATTTATTCACAAGCTAATACATGTGTTAATATTAATAACAATAACCCTCTTAATAACGAAACAGAAACAGCTGATCAAGCCCAGTTTACACCAAATAATAACGAAAATAAAAGCCCTTCCGTAAGTTTGACGTCTAATAATTTTATTGGGCAAAACAAAACGCAGATTTTACTAGCGACAGTCAATGTAAATATTCGGGACAAAGATAATAAATTTATAAATTGTCGTGCACTTCTTGACTCAGCAAGTCAGTCCAATTTTTGCACAAAAGAATTATTCCAGCGTTTAAAACTCCCGGGCAAGAAACTCGAGATTCCGATCTCCGGAATCAATCAAACCACTTGCAGCGTACATTCCCAGACAGAAGCTCGTGTGAGCGCTACGTCAGGCAACTACAGCGCGACGTTGCCACTTTTAGTAGTCGATCAGATAACAACAAATCTTCCGCAATATTCATTTGATTCTACATGTTTACATATTCCTAGCAATATAAAATTAGTGGACGAATGCTTTAATGTTTCAAAAAATATCGATCTTTTATTGGGCACGCAAATCTTTTACGCAATTTTAAATGACGGTCAAATTAAATTAGGGCATAATCTACCGATATTACAAAACACAAAATTTGGATGGATTTTGGCAAGCCCTATGCAATGTCAACAAATTTCTTCGAATAATTGTGAAAACAAATAATATTATGGGTTAACCAGAAAAACTACTAGTTTGACTTAGTAAACTTCCACTATATTGACAAAATTATTGACATGTTTCGCTACACTCTAGCTTCTTCGGAATAAGTTTTACGAATGAGTGGTGACTAACAATTGCAATAATGTAAACCTCTAGGGTAATTAAATAATATAGGTAATAAAATAGGGGTAGGTAGATGATTTAATCTGGTACATTTGGGTTTTCCTAAAGCTTAAGATGAATATAATATTTTATTTTTACAAAGGGTTGTTATCAAACAAAATTTAATGAAGTAGAATTACTAGTAAAGCTTAAGATGCCTAAACAATTTTATTTTTACAAAGAGGTGTTAAACAAATTTAATAAGGTAGAATTACTAAGCTCTAGTTGGTCATTAAGAAGTACGTTGGAGTTTTTAAGTTTATTTATTTCCATGGACTCTAGCAAATTCAATTTGACACCTTTATTTTCAATGTAAAATTTTATAATTCGGATCAAAATTATGTTGATTTTCTACTAAATGGCAGGCATAATTAGAGTCTTGTTTATGTTTAATAAAGCTATTGTGGTGTTCTTGTATCCTTTTACCAAAATTTCTACCAGTTTGGCCTATGTACGTCTTCGGACAGTCTTTACATGTTAATTTGTAAACACCGGATTTTTTATTTTTGTTTGTTTTTGTTTTACTAATTTCTAATGAATCTACCTAATGAATTATTGGTTTTGTAAGCAACGTTGATATCATGTTTATTTAAAAAATTGCCAATCTTTTTAGTAGGCTCTCCAACATTATTGAAAATAAAGGTGTCAAATTGAATTTGCTAGAGTCCATGGAAATAAATAAACTTAAAAACTCCAACGTACTTCTTAATGACCAACTAGAGCTTAGTAATTCTACCTTATTAAATTTGTTTAACACCTCTTTGTAAAAATAAAATAGTTTAGGCATCTTAAGCTTTACTAGTAATTCTACTTCATTAAATTTTGTTTGATAACAACCCTTTGTAAAAATAAAATATTATATTCATCTTAAGCTTTAGGAAAACCCAAATGTACCAGATTAAATCATCTACCTACCCCTATTTTATTACCTATATTATTTAATTACCCTAGAGGTTTACATTATTGCAATTGTTAGTCACCACTCATTCGTAAAACTTATTCCGAAGAAGCTACAGTGTAGCGAAACATGTCAATAATTTTGTCAATATAGTGGAAGTTTACTAAGTCAAACTAGTAGTTTTTCTGGTTAACCCATAATATTAGTTATGGACTTCCACCAAGTATCGGCCGACTCAATCAATTTGTGAAAACAAATGTTTTCTTAGTACAGATAATTTATTACATAAACAATTAGAGAAGTTATGGCAACTCGAAAATATCGACAATTCACACGTAAAACTATCTAACGAAGAACTTGAATGCGAAGATCATTTTCGTAAAAATGTACAACAAAATGCGGACGGCAGATATGTTATAAAATTACCCTTAAAAGAATCGTACGTGAATTTAGGCGACTCTTTATCCACAGCGGTTAAACGTTTTGAAGCGGTTGAAAAACGATTAAGTAAAGTTCCTGAAATCAAAAGTCAGTACGTTGATTTTTTACGCGAGTATGAAAAAATGGGACACATGACCAGACTATCAAAAAATGAAATTATTGAGAGGCCTATAAATTATTACATACCTCATCACGCTGTATTTAAAGAAAATAGTTCTACTACGAAAATGCGTGTTGTATTCGACGCATCGTGTGCTACTACTACGGGGTTAAGTCTAAATGATGTTACGAAGTTAGGCCCTAAAGTACAATGCGATCTTTTTGACATCGTAGTTCGAATGCGCACTCACGGTATAGTTATAACGGCGGATGTAGAAAAAATGTATCGATTGATCGAGATACACAAATCTGACCGACCGTTGCAAAGAATTGTTTGGCGCGAAGATCCGTCACAAGAAATTACTCATTTTAATTTAAATACGGTTACATATGGAGTAAAAAGTTCTAGTTTTTTAGCGACACGAGTCCTTAATGAAATCGGAAGTAAATGCAAAAATTCGTATCCCGGTGTAAGTCGGGTAATCATAGAAGACTTTTATATGGATGATTTAATCACCGGCGCGAAAAACGTAGACGAAGCTATAAAACTTAAACAAGTCGTATCTAAAGTCTTATTAGAATCTGGTTTTAACCTGCGAAAATGGATGTCTAACGATCATCGCGTTATAGAAAGTGAGGCGAACAATGAAAATATAAGTGCTCAGTTTTACATTAAAAGTAGCGAAGAAACAAAAACGTTAGGTGTAATTTGGGATCCGATAAACGATACATTGTGTTATGCCTTTCATTTATATATACGCAACGATTTAATAACAAAACGTACTATACTTTCCGGCGTTGCGCAGTTATTCGACCCTCTTGGTCTCATAAGTCCGTGCGTGGTCAAGGCTAAGTTAATATTACAGCAAATTTGGCAATTGCAAGCAGATTGGGATCCGGACGTTCCAGACGGCATAAAGCAAAATTGGTCAAGTTTTATAAAAAATGTACCATTCTTAAACGAAATAAAAGTTAGTCGTCATATTTTTATGGTAAACTTCGAGGAAGTTACTTTACACGGGTTTTGCGACGCGTCAATTTATGCTTATGGCGCGTGTATTTTTGCGGTCTCAAAGGACAGTTGCGGTAATAAAAAGTCAAGTTTGATATGCGCTAAATCAAGGCTTGCACCGCTAAAATCTCAAAGTCTTCCTAGACTCGAATTATCGGGTGCTCTCCTTTTAGCTCAGTTAATGTCAAAAATCGTAACTGTTTTAAGAACTCCAATCCATTCCGTTACTTATTGGACGGATTCTATGATAGTTTTAGCGTGGCTAAATTCTGAACCAAAAAAGTGGAAAATATTTGTATCCAATCGTATAGCAGAAATACAACGGTTAAGTGAGAACGCTTCATGGCGCCATGTCAATTCGACAAACAATCCCGCGGATATAGTATCACGTGGTATGGATCCTTCTGAACTAAAGCATTGCCGACAATGGTGGCAAGGCCCACCTTTTCTTATCGAACACGAAAATACTTGGCCTCAGGCGCAAATAGTAGATATACCCAATATACCTGACGCAAGAAAAGAAAATATTGTACTTTCTTTCGCTTCATTGAACGACTCCGGTATATTTGAGCGATGCTCTACTTACAACCGATTGATTTTCGTCACATGTTATGTTTTGCGATTTTTATTTAACTGCGCGAAGAAGGCGCGATTACTCAGTTATGCAAAATAGTTCAGCATCAAGGCTTTGCGGCAGAAATAAGATGTTTACGTTCTGATAAATGTATACCGAAAAATAGCAAACTGTTAACCTTAAATCCGTTTATCGACTCCGACGGAATACTGCGCGTAGGCGGAAGACTAAAAAATTCAAATTTGAGTTTTGATCGCAAGTATCCAATTGTCTTACCGGCCAAACATATTTTCGTTCGTCTTCTAATTGAACATTATCACCGAAAATACTTACATGCAAGTACGCAATTTTTGTTATCACAAATTAGAAAAGAATTTTGGCCAATCAACGCGAAAAATGAAATACGCAGCGTGTTACGAAAATGTCTAATTTGTTTCCGCGTTGCACCCCTTAAAATAACTCAACAGATGGGTTCATTGCCTGAAGCACGCGTCACCCCATCTCGTCCTTTTACCTGCACTGGTATTGACCTTGCAGGACCTTATTTAATAAAAGAATCCAAACTTCGTTCGAAAACCTTGCTTAAGACATACATTTGCTTGTTTGTTTGTTTGTCAACGAAGGCGGTGCATATAGAAATAGTATCAGATCTTACTTCTGAAGCTTTTATGAACTCATTTAAAAGATTTTCTTCTCGACGAGGTTTTCCAAGGCACGTCTATAGCGATAATGCAAAAAATTTTGTCGGTACTGATAATATATGGAAAAGGTTCTATAACACTATCTCTAGTACGTGCAAAAATGTTAATTATAGTAACTTCTTTTTAGAAAATCGTATTCAGTGGCATTTCATCCCCGCTAGGTCACCGCATCACGGTGGAATTTGGGAATCTGCTATAAAGTCATTTAAAAGTCATTTTAAACGAGCAATGGGCAATACAATATTAAATTTCGAACAATTGCTAACAATTATAACACAAATCGAGGCGATCCTTAACTCCCGTCCCTTGTTACCCCTATCTAATGATCCTTCGGACCTAGAAGTTCTCACTCCCGGACATTTCCTAATTGGAGGAAATTTGCTGACAGCTCCACAAGAGGATATCACTGAAATCCCTTTTAATCATCTCCGAAAGTATCACCAGCTGCAACAAATGGTTCAAAGATTCTGGAAACTCTGGACTGATTCATACCTGCACACTCTCCAACAATTAAATAAATGGAAAACCAAGTCCGAAAATATCAAATTGGGAACATTGGTTCTACTGCAGGACCAAAACTTAGCTCCCTTGCAATGGTTAATGGGCCGTGTAGTTGCTCTCCACCCTGGTTCCGATGATTTGGTCCGAGTGGTATCCATCCGTACGAAAAATGGTGTAATGAAGAGATCCATTCAAAGAATTTGTCCCCTACCAGTTGAAGATTGTCACAATATGCCAAAAGATGAAGTAAAGAAGTCATCTTCGGTTGAAACACCCGAGGTATTTCAAGGCCGGCGGAATGGACAATTTATAAGCAAGAAATAAAGTGTGCAACGGCAACGTCGCACTCCCCGCCCACGGCGCAAGCTTGGTTTCGTCAGCGCCCGGCTGAAAAGAACTCTCGCCACTTCGACACAGAGAAAGAAACACAAACGATATCATGTCAAGTAAAACATCTTGTATTTCATTTTTTCCGGGTATTATGTAGTTTTAAAAATAAAAATTTAAATCAAAATAGTGTCCCTGCATTTCTTCATCCACAACAAATCGAAAACGCAGATAGATCCACCACCATTAATGAAGATCTTAACATTATTAATAACTTTGCATTTTCTCACAATTTAATTATCAATCCTAAGAAATCATTTTATATGTTATTTGGCAATCACAGGCCTGAATTAAGTACACATTTTTCTTTATCAATTAACAATATACTGATTCCATATACCAGTTGTACAAAAAAATCTAGGTCTACTTATTGATAATAAACTAAAATTTGTTGAGCATGTGAACCAGCTGCTTAGAAAGTCTTACTGCTCTTTGAAGTTACGTTATGCCCACAGAAAAGAGTTTTCTTTTAATATCAGAATGAAATTATGTGAATGTTTGGTTCTTTCGGTTTTTAACTATGGCAATATAGTGTATGGACCAGCTTGGGTATTGCTACTAGAAATAGGATTCAAAGAGTTCAGCGAACATGTTGTAGATTTGTGTTTGGTTTGAGGAAGTATGATAGTGTATCTGCAAGGCTTAAAATTTTACGTTGGTTACCAATGGCTCAACACTCAACAGTGGGAGATTAATTTACTATCTTTTACTCATCGCTTGTTGCTCGCGAGAACTCCGCCCTACCTTCGCCGAAAACTTAATTTTAGATCAAATCAGCATTCCGTCCACATAAGATCGAGTCATTTATTAAGTACTCCTAAACATAGAATGGTATTTTATCAACGTTCATTTTGATATATTGCTGCTCAATTGTACAACAAAATAGATCCTTTAATCAAGAAATATCTACCGATAACTTTTAAAGCCAAGATTAAACAATTATACTATGCAAAGTTTATAACTTAGCTAATAATCTGTCTCTTATGACTTTAGGGGTAACAGTTTTTTGCTTTGGATTGCTTGTGCGGGGGGAGCGGGCGGGTGCAGGGGTGTTTTACTGCATTTGATATATATATATATATATATATATATATATATATATATATATATATATATATATATATATATATATATATATCGCTCACCGAGTTCTATGGTGGCACAAGTAAAAAAAAACACACTTTTAGTTAACCTTGTATTTGAAATCGGGCGGCTTTCGTTTATATCTTAAGTTAAACAGGCACAAAGATAATTCACCTAAAACCCTCCAGATGGCGCTGTGCCACTCATGCTTTTTAAGATTTTAGTTCAATATAGGCGAGCAACACCGGCACATGTTTAGTCTGCCGGCAACTTTTGTCGTGTTTAGAGTGAGTGTAGGTGAAACAGTGACACATTATAATTGTGACGGTAAGTTTTTTCGTTATAAATTATGTTTAATAAATTAATACTGACACATTTTGGAATTGTGCCAGTATTGCATGTTTTTAGTTTAGCATTTTTATAATTATGACAAATAAATTTTCTTTTTTGTTGAATTTGCTTCAGTAAACAGTGGCACATTTAAAGTTGTGCCGGTATAGATTTTATACACCTAATCCGCCTTTAATTTTGTGCCAAAAAGTTACAAAAAATTATGTTCTGTTTGGTTGTCTAATACCGACACATTTATAATTGTGCCGGTATATAATTGATTCAACACACATATTCCAATATTGAGCCAGTACAGAATTTTCTTTGCGTTAGTATTTTTTATATTATGCCAATATTGAATTTTTATTTTTTGTGTGTATTTAAAAAAATAATTAGGTTTTTTCTGCACATGTACTGTTTAATGTAACTTATTACATCTGCAAGTACTTTGCAATAACACGCTATTTAGAGTTTTTTCTTTTCTAGGCAAAATGGCATTATCCCGGTCAGACAAAATGCTGGCAGCACTAGGAATTAGGTAATTTCATATTCATAAGAAAATATAATGGTTTTGTTACCTATGTAGTAAAAAACATAATTTTTAATATTTAAAATGTAACATTTTGCTTATAGGCTGCAAAAAGACCCCCGTTCAGAATGGAGAGTGATATTAAATGAAAAATTATTACATCAAGAAAGCATTAGAAAAATATCAGAGGGTAGGTGGTAAATAAATTAATATAATAATATTAATAAATTTCAAACTTTGAGATAATTTGGGTTTTGATAAAGAAAAATACATTTTGTTTTTTTAGAAGGACCAGTAGACAGCTTGGAAACCATTAGTCACGATAATTCAGAACTATTATACTCAGAGGTTAATAAAGAAAGTAAGATATTTTTTTAGTATGTATGGTGGAAAATTCAAAAAAAAATTAATAATTTGTAAAAGTCTGCCTCTCGCAATAACTGTTAAGAGAAAAAGACCATTAATTTAATTGTGTGGTTAATTTGTGCTTTAAAATAACGGAATTTATCATTTTTGTTTTAGACAAATCTCAAGAAGATATTAAGTTGGATAGTTGCAACTCGATTGAAAGCTCCTTTGTTAGACTCGATACTTCTGGTATTTTAACTGAAAAAAACAAGGGTAAATTGTCCTTTCTCAATATTTAACTGTAGTGTTTTTTAGTGCCGCAATTAAGTCTTTTAAATATGTATTACAGTTGGGTGTTTTTAAATTACAGCTCACACTCACGTATACTCTTCACGTTTCTAGATACTTATTACTAATATTACATCTCCTATTTTTATTTTATTTTAGATTCAATGGTGAGCAAGTTAACAGCTACCATTCCTGAGCCTAGCACTACAGGACTGTGTTTAAGGACAGAAGAAGAACATAATATTAATCAAGACAGTAAGTTTTATGTTTTTGCTTGTTTTGGAATATTTAATGTTAATTTCCATTTTTAGATTTGCCAACAGAGACTTGTAAAAGCGATGATTCTGATGTACATACTTATGCAATAGCTTCAAACGTACAATACCCCATTAGTTCGGAAATCGTTTCAAATAGAGAAACAGCAGGTAATTTTGGTTTTCCTTTTATTTAGTTTTTTTCACATAACGTTTTTATTATCTTTCAGTGCCGGCCTTGCATACCGTGTCACAATGCAAAGATTATCCTGGGTGTAGTAAACAGAGATCCTCTAGTTCATCCTCTAATTCTAGCAGCTCCTCTGACTCTTCAGAATCAAATTCTCATAGCGATTTCAGTTCAGACGACTCAGTTAAGGATCCCAATTATAACGAAGATTTATCATCATCACCATCATCTGATTCAGAAACTGAACATATCCAAACTATTACTGGACCCGACACTAAACATGTACCTCTAGAATCTGACACTAGACATAAAAGCAGAAAAAGAAAACGCAATCCATCTACCTGGACTAAAAATTGCATTAAGCGTTTAAGAAATAGTGGCAAGGGTTATAAAACTTACAAAAATAAGCAAGATGTTACAGCAAGATCAATTAAACCACCCTGCGATATAGCAAAATGCAAACAAAAATGCACGACTAAATTTTCTGATCAAGAGAGGAAAGCTCTTTTTGAAAACTACTGGGCTATGGGAGATATTAATAAGCAGCGCACCTATATAGTCACTTTAATGGAAGATGTTAAGCGAACACAAGAAAAAAACAGAGTAAATAATCACGCCTTTTACTTTATGAAAAATCAAACAAAAATACGAGTGTGCAAGCCATTTTTTGTGTCAACATTAGGGATAACAAACCGATGTATCCGGACTGTTATTTCCAAGACACTTGATGGTTCGCTAGGAGAAGATCTTAGGGGAAAACATGAGAACCACAAAACAGTTTCCCAAGATATTAAGAATGGTATCAAATCACATATCTCATCAATTCCCACAATAGAGAGTCACTACGTTCGTGCTCATAGCGAAAAAGTTTATATTGAGGGAGGAAAAACTATTGCTCAGTTATATAGAGACTACAAATCTGATCGCCAAAAAGAAAATAAACCATTCGCTAAATTTTCTATGTATCGAGATATTTTTAATCACGAATTTAACATAGCCTTCTTTACTCCGAAAAAAGATCAATGTCAAACGTGTGTGTCATATCAGAATTCGAGTAATGGGGAAAAAAGAAAAGTTGAAGAGGAATATCAAAGGCACCAAGAAGAAAAAAGTTTAAGCAGAGAAGAAAAAAATAAAGACAAGAATCTGATTTCCTCCGATTACAAAGTAGCCTGTTTTGATCTACAAGCTGCTCTGCCCACTCCTCGTGGCCAAGTATCATCCTTTTATTATAAATCAAAATTATCAACTTATAATTTTACTGTTTGTGAACTCGAAAAAAAAGGCCAAGGAAGTGTTTATTGCTTTATGTGGCACGAGGGAGAAGGGAAAAGAGGAGCAACAGAGATCGGAACTTGTCTTTTAGATTTTTTGAAAGAAACTGCAGAGAAAGCTAATTCTCAAAATTTAGAAATTGTGTTGTACTCAGATAACTGTGCCGGTCAGCAAAAAAATAAATTTATTCTTGCTGCTTTTCTCTATGCAGTTGCAAATTATAAAATTAAATCAATAAGTCACAAATATTTAGTGACAGGGCACACACAGAACGAGGGAGATAATGTCCATTCGCTGATAGAGAAAAATATTAAAAGAGCCTTAAAATCCGGCCCAATTTATACTCCTGCGCAATATGTTACCTTGGTGCAATCAGCAAAAAAAACTGGAACTCCCTATAAAGTCATCGAATTTACACACGAAGACTTCGTTGATCTGAAAAAGCTAACAGAAAAAACAGTTTTAAACTGTAGCATAAATTCTAAAGGGGAGAACTTTAAGTTTGGTGACATCTCAGTTCTCAAGGTAGAAAAAGAACACACTGACATGTTCTTTTATAAAACGTCTTTTAAAGACGCTGATTTTAAAGAGGTACACATAACCAAACAGAGGCGTACAAGAAATCCTATAACTCCACTTTTAGGTTTTGAGGGCTATAATTTAGAAACTGCTTATGCAGAGAAGATACCCATCTCGAAAAATAAATATGAAGACCTAATGTTCTTGGTTAGATCAAACGCTATAATAAAGAATCACAGTGATTTTTACAGAAATTTACCTTTTATTAATAAATAAACTAAACAATAATTTATGATTCCTTGTAGGTAAGAAAATAAGTTTAAAAAAGTTTTTTTTTGTTAGTTTCGTAAAGTTAAGATAGGTTTGAAGATTTATGTTTTAGTATTATACCTTATACCAAAGCAAGTTTTAGGCATTAGTTAATATTGTTGCCAATAATTATTAGTTTAATAATAATGTGTTCTTTGTCCAGAATAAGGTAAATATAAAGTAGGTAGTGTTCCTAAAAATACCAGTAAGTTACTTTTTTATTGTTAGTGCGTGCAAAATGTAATGTCAGTTGTGTAACAAATAACTAGAAAAAAAAAACAGTTTTTACCTGTTTTTTAAAAGAACAAATATAGATTACAAAAAATTATTTTGTTTCATTTTGTTTAGCAAAAGTATTTTTTTGAGTCAGAATTAAACTGACACATTAACACAAAATACACCACGGCTTATAAATTCAATAATGGCATAACTTTATCAAAGTACTAAAATATTGCTCGAGTTTGTAAAAATTATGTTCTGCCCGCTAATAATTTAATATTTATTAACTTTTAGTTAATTGAAATTTTTTAAGGGGTAAATAAATCTTAGTTTTGTTCTTTGAAACTTAAATCTTTAAATATTTAAGAAGTGTATTTATTGAGTTATGCCACTATAGAACTCGGTGAGCGATATATCTTTCGTTGAACTTTAGAGATAAATTGAGTCTGGGCCATCTACTTTACTATCATTATTTTTAATGCCCTTACATTTAGGTTAATTGTAAGAGTAGCTGTTTAGCTAAAATTCGCCTAATTCCATTGTTTGTAAATTTTGCTTTCTTTTCTTTAAATAAAGACGATTATTATTATTATTATATTATTACTTGTGTGGTATTTATTAAGTAGTCAAATATATTTTGAGTTTGCAGCTAAGTGTCAGATCTCTCCTTATATTTTCTTACAAGTTTAATTGGTTATGGGCCCAGGAACCTTAGTAGCTCAAACGTAATAAGTTGCGTAGTGTGAAAACTGGACATAAACCCAAAGAAAGAAGTGTGACTTCAATGACAGCTGTTCCCTCAAGTTTTGAAAAACTGGAAGGTAGTTGCAATTACATAGAGTGGAAATATACAATGGAAATTCATTTAGTAAATTGTGATCTGATGAATTATGTTGAAGGAACCAAAGATGATGAAAAACAAATTAGGACACCACTAGCTGCAATAGTTTCAGGTGTTAAAACTCATGTTTACACTGAAATCAGAGAACTGAAAACAGGGAAGGAAGTTTGGGATCGTCTTATGAATGAATATTTACGAATCTAAAGAATTTTCTAGAGTAGCAGCTCTCATGGAACAGTTAGTAGAAATCCGTTATGTAGACTGTCAAGGTATGGACGATTATCTCAATATGAAAATACAGAATGCCCAACAGTTAAAAGCTATAGATAATGAAATTAATGATGGTGTGTTGGCTGCGTCAATATTTTGTAGTTTGCCTGATTATTACAAACCATTATCATGGCGTTAGACAACTGTGGAGTGAAGCTAACAACAGACCTGGTAAAACAAAAGTTATTATCTGAAGCTAAGAGGTATGAAAAGGTGAAAGTGACCAGGCATTGTTCACAAAAAGGTACCAACCATACAATAAGTCAGAGAAACCACCATTCAAAGATAAACCTAAATGTTTTAATTGTAATAAATTTGGCCACTGTAAAGGAAGGGATCTAGTTTAAATCCCACTTACTGTAGTATATTTCCATAGTTTAGCTGGTTCGCTGTCATCCAGCGCAGTCTCACGCAGCTGCGGCTTTTGTAACACTAGGGATATTTGTGACAATTTAATTTCGGCCCCAGTATCAGAGTTTGTTTTAAGGGTTAGTTTTGTTCACGAAGGCCTGTTTAGTTTTATTTTATAGTTTACCTTAATGAAATAGTTGTGTCCCCACACGTACACGTTTGACCTGCCCTGTTCCCAGGCTAGTTTCTACGGTTTCTGTTCTGGCTAATTGCTGCTAGCTGTCCTCAAGTCGGCTGTCCTTCGTTTGAAGCTTGTAGATTTAACATCTTTCTCTCTGGTTTGGGCCCTGAATTTTCGCCTGGCTTAAAGTTCACCCTGTGTGTATAGACAAGTTGCCCTTAGTCTATTAAGCTAACATGTTTAAATAGTAAATTTTGAAGACCAACCTACCTTTTAGAAATCAGCTGGTTACATTCTCTGACAACATTGGGACACCCTTGATCTGTGGGTTATGGATCACATTGCCTGTACTGTCCTAGTCTCTGCCTTGTTCTTGGGCGTTCTGGATTGTTTAAACGGCATACGTTTCTTTCAGATTTTGTTTTGATTTCTTTAAAAAATAGTCATTGTCAGGTTAGAATTTATGGTTGACAGCTGGCACTATGAGTCTTCCAGCGTTGCCGCTTCGTAAATTTGCAAATTTGTCAAATAGCAACTAAGGCATTTGGCCAGCCCGGTCATTCGACGTTCGGTCGTTGAAGCCACAGGCTTGTAGCGGAAGATTTTCCTTGTTGTTTTACTGGTTGTCCGCGCAGGACGGAAATTCTTGAACCCCATTTTGGTTATGTGTTGGTAGTGGGGTAGAAAGTCATTTCCTTCTTCGCACGAGGCACGAGGCTCCACTTAGATCCTGCCTTTCGACGAAGTTGCCTTGCAGTGTCGGATTTAAAAGCTTCAGTTTGGAGGCTTAAGTTACTTGGATTAAATTTTCGGGACTGTCATTTAATTCTTTTGTTGAATTTTTGACTGCTAAGAGCAGCGTTTTTGTTTTGGCAACTTCATTCGTTAAATCAGGTGAGCTACCTTTTTTTATATAGATGAGTTTTTTGCCAGTCTGCCTCGTGATGCCACGTGCATGGAAATTTTTCGAGTTCTAAGGATGTTCTTTCTTTTATTTCCCTCAAGCCATCAACAACGGCATGAATGATCCTGGCCCAAGCCATTGATAGCTGCCCCTTTTGGTGTTTCTGTCTCAGGAAGTTGGAATATCGAGTCCTCCTTGTTTAAGGGGTAAGTTAGACCTTGAAGTTTTTTTTTGCTCCGTGTTTCTCAGGTACTTATTAATCGCCAATTTAAGCCCATAAAATTATAATTTAAAATTTTAACGAACCGTAATTATCGTTCTGCTTTACGGTACTATGTTCTAAGTAAGACTCTAGTTTTCTCGGGTGGTTCTTATTGCTACACCATATTTTGAGTTATAGTAGTCAAGCCTTCAATTTCTTAAATATTAATATCACTTTAACTAATTTGCAATTAACTTTTTGAGTCTTGATGGTTGGCTGTAAAGCTTGCTCGTACAATCTATAAGTTATGTTTAAGACCTCTTTATACCAGCCTACGAGCCGGATTTCTTTATACCAGCCTATGAGCCGGATTTTATTTGATTTTAAGTAAGTCAGTAACTCTCTTAGTAAATGTAGATTGTTTAAATCGTTTCTTTTTTTTTAATAACTTTACCGCAAAGCACGTGCAGGACTAAATTGGGCTAACTGTAATACTTATTTCAAGCAGTAATTTATATATAAAGAGATTTGTGGTACTGGTTAGTTTGACATTGACAAGCCTGTCATATACTTCCGTTGAAGATTAAAGCGTTATAGCCAGTGTTTTTAAATTTATTAATTTGTGATTATCCTTGTCGCCATCCTATCAGGAGGGCTTCTTTTAATGTACTTAAATGAATTAAATTAAATAATATTAATATAAGTGCCACAGATCTTTATTCTTTTTTTTATAAGTTAAAAGGTGTATGAGCTGGAAGTTTCGGGCTTTATGCTTATGAAGTTGGAAAGTTTAAATTTATTTTTGCGTTTATTTATAACGGGGGGTATATAATATTTTTGTTTTCAGAGGTTCATTAACCTATTATTTTATTTTAAATTTGTCATTTGGCGAATATTTTGGTGTGCTTAGAAACTTATTATGCTCGTACACGTTTTACATTTTTTTTATTATATCGTATTGTTTGCTTCTGGGAACGTAAGGTAGTTATGTAGATGCTTTGTATATATCTATGCTTATACTTTTGGTATATCGTATTATTCGCTTTTGGAATTTAACGTAGTCAAGTAGATGCCTTGCTTTAACGGTATATTTTGCGTTTAATTTAATATTTGTGCTTTTATAAATGTACATAAGCGGTGTGTATTTTGATTGTTTATATTTAAACGGTTTCTCCCTATGCAGGGTGCTTTCTCTTAATTTAAATGACTAAAATTTTTCTGAAGTCGATGATTATTCTTATGTTATCTTACATTGATTCGCTTTACACGAGTAGTGTTAACGCTTAGCTTTTGAGTCAAGCTACTATAGGGGTTTGAGGTTTTAATTATTTTCTTCTTTTGGGATTCGCTTAAGCTTCTCTTTTACTTTGAATATTACTTAAACGTTTAAATCTTAAGTCAAGCTAAATGGGGTTTCAATTTTTAGTTATTTTTACTGGCTACGCTTAAGCCTTTTTCTTTGTTTATACTTGTAATCTTGCGTAAAATTATGGCTTAATTATCAATTATTTTTCTTTTGTTATACTTTCATTATATTTTTATTGTTAATGTAAGGTAGCATAATACAGCGTTAAATTGGTCAATTAATGAACATTTAGTGGTAGTAAATATTAACTTTTACCGTTAAAGTACCAGTGAACTGTACCATTCAAGTTAGTTATCGATGCCCTTTAATAATAATTTATTTTGTTTATTAACGTAACTTTTTTTAATCTTGTCTTAAGCTTGTTTAAATTTTGCGATCTGGTTTTTAGCGATTACTTCTTTCATTGGTAACTCTTTTCCTCTTTAATTAAAGTAACTTCACAGTTTGTTTTTTGTAACTTAACTTAAATTTTGCGTTTGATTTCAAGCCACTGGCTTTCTCATTCATTAGTAGCCTTTTATTTAATATTCTTACATTTTGCGGATTAGTTCCAGTAATTATTTCTCCAAAATTAACCTTTTTTTATTAACGTAACTTCTGATTTTTATTTTTAATTATTAACGTAACTTCAAATATATTTAAATTGCTGTAACTACTGGGAATTGTTTTGTTCCTAGGGTCGTCGGTAGGGGCTAAGAACCACCCCTATTTCTTTTTGGCGGGCGCTAAGCAGCCTCCTTATGAATTTCTGCATCTGAGGACAGGCTTCCTCAGGGAGTTTTTTTTTTATTGGATTTAATTTACTTGTTTTGCGGGGGCAAAATCGCCCAACCCAATTTGTGAACATTTGTAAAAAAAAAAAATCTTTTTCGTGTACAAATAAATGTATATAGGGTTATATGTATTTAAGTTGTTTTTTTTTATCCAGCTCACTGCGCCCTATGTTTTTCTGAATTTTAAATTGTGAATAGCAGGATTGTTGTGTGTTGAAGCAGGTTCCTCGACCACCTAGGCGACTTCCAGTTTGTGTCGGTGTAAAAAACTGGTGGCGTCCAATCGAACCTATCTGGCTGAGCTGAGGGCTAATTTGCACGCGCTCTACTACAGCTTGCTTCACACAGGACACCCTGCTGTTTCTGTTTCTCTCTTAGAGTATCTTCCTGACTTTTTCTAGTTTAAGCGGTAAGTACTTGGTCAATGATACTCATCATAGTATCTTTGATGGTTTTTAATCAAACACTTTTTATTGAACAAAATGCGTCGCAAATTTTTGGCGCCCAACGTGGGGCCTATTTAAAAAAAATTATAGCTTTTTTTTCTAATTTTACTCTTGTGCGTCTAGTGAGCTGGATGGAACTTTGAAAATTTCCATCAATTCTAACTCTAACTGTACTAGCCCTGTATTACTGCATTTGATTTTGGCGATTTATTATCGATTTTATTTTACTTATTACGTAACTTTGATTTTCTTTGATTTTGGCGATTTATTACCGATTTTAATTGACTTGTTTGCGTAACTTTGATTCTTTTTGAATTTGTGGTTTATTACCGATTTTATTTTGCGTATTACGTAACTTTGATTGTCTTTCAATTTGTGGTTTATTACCGATTTTATTTTACTTATTACGTAACTTTAATTTTTTTTTTGATATTGCGATTTCTTATCGATTTTATTTTATTCATTTACGTGACCTTGATTATCTTTGCGTACTGTATTTTTGCTGATTTAATTACCTTTGTTTGCTATATTTGACTACACCATAGGTGTAGTTTTGGTAAATTTATTCGAGTTACGCGTTTATATCTAGATTTTACTTTTCTTTTTTTTACTTCGACTTTTGAGTTGCTATTGTTTTTGTTAACTCCAAAATGGATTATAATATGCAGCTTAACCATCTTAGGAAAGAAATGCTAATTTATGAACTTACGATTCGTGGAGTACCGGCTAGTTATGCCAATACGGTAAAAGAACTTATAGTAGCGTTACGCCCAATTTTAGATATGGAAAGGAAAGGTACAATTTTTACCCGCCTGGCCTATACTTGTGTTTTTGTCGATGAATGTAACTATATAACTAAAACCTTACAGAATATTGATAGCTTGATCAAAAATGTCTCCGGTGAATCCGCTAAAGAAAAATTTGAACGTTTACAATCTCAACTTGTTCACTTATTTACACGCGTTCATCGTATTCCGGTTGCCAACCTTAGTGCCGCGGAATCGCAAACTCGTTCTGATTTGTTACTCCAAATTTTAGGCAAATTAAACTGTTTGGACAGTCTCTTAAAACAAGAACCAAATTTAAGCATCTTGCTCGGTCAAGCTCATTCGGACGGTTCGGATTCGGATGCGTCGGATTCAGATGCGTCAGGAAATATCAATGCGTCTAACAGTCGACCACGACACTCGCGCTCGTCGCCTAAAGTCAACCAACC
Organism: Philopedon plagiatum; assembly: GCA_963971165.1. Lineage (NCBI taxonomy): Eukaryota > Metazoa > Arthropoda > Insecta > Coleoptera > Curculionidae > Philopedon > Philopedon plagiatum. The sequence goes on along the minus strand of OZ020189.1, from coordinate 72,229,041 downwards.
GGCAGTTAGTCCCAACATAACCACTACCACTTCCGTTCGCCATCACTCGTGTGGTAAAACGCAACGTGTTGAAAAGTGGGGTATTAAATTTACCGGCGAGACTGGACAGATGTCCGTGCATAATTTCTTGGAGCGAGTTTCGGAACTACGCGAAGCTCGAGGTTTTTCTGAACGCGAACTATTTACATCCGCTATCGACTTATTTGCGGGTAAAGCACTAAATTGGTTTCGTGCAAATCGTCATCGCTTTTCGGACTGGTCTGGTTTGTCTGACCTTCTCTGTAAACATTTCGAACCGCCAGATTATCGTTATCGGTTATTTAGGGAAATTCTGGATAGAACTCAGGATTCGACGGAGAGTATAGTCGATTACCTTTCTAATATGAGTGCGTTATTTAGACGACATGGCTCCATCCCAGAGGGCGTTCAACTTGACATCATTATACGAAACTTGTCACCTTTTTATACTACCCAACTTCCGGTAGTCAGCAAGTTAGAAGAATTAGAAGAAGAATGTCTCAAGTTGGAGTTAAAGAAATATCGCGCCGAGAACTATGTACCACCTCCTAGAAAAAGGTATAATTTTGTAGAGCCAGACTTTGCGTTCATTGCTGCTGAAACATCAGGCTTGAAAGATGATGAAGAGTTACCAATCGTTGACGTAGTGACCGAATCATGTCCAGTACCATCAACTTCTCCAGACGGCAGACATTTACTACGAGAGACACGTCCAACGTCTCCAAAAATCTCTAGATCAATTTTGTGCTGGAACTGTAATAAGCCAGGTCATCGAAATAGTCAGTGCCCTGAACAGCGCAGAATCCATTGTTACCGCTGCGGTGCACCAAATGTGACCAGTAAAAGCTGCCCTAAGTGTTTATTGTCAGAGAAACGATTCTCGGAAGAGCCGATAGATCGTAAGACTACTCCCGTTGCTCTCACTTTACCGACCAACAACTTTCCTTCCAATGAAAACGCTTCGCTGAACAACAACTCCGTTCCCAATAAAACCCTTTTACCGACCAACAACATTCTTTCCGATGAAAACCTTTCACCAACCCACCTTTTTCTTTCTAACGAAAACCGTTCACTCCCTAACAATTCTGCCTCCAATAAAAATCTTTTGCCCACCAACAACTTTCTTTCTGAGGAAAACCTTCCGTCAACCAATAACTCTCTTTCCAGCAAAAATCATTCACATGCTAATAACCCTTTTCCAAATAAAAAACTATTAGATTTTATCATAGCTCATGCGCATGGCGACCAGCGCCCCTATTTAGAAATATCAATTTTAGGTTACCAAATTTTAGGATTGTTAGATTCTGGAGCATCACGCACTATTGTAGGTCAACCTGGTCTCCGAATTTTAGAAAGTTTGGGATTAAGACTTATTAAGCATCAGACTGACTGTACCGTCGCGCAGGTCAAACTTGCTCCAGTTTGGGCTATTTTCAGGCTCCTGTAACTTTATTAAATAAAACTCGGGTGATAGATATTTTAGTCCTTCCCGAACTGTCCCACCAATTAATATTAGGCATTGACTTTTGGAGAACCATGGAAGTGATCCCCGACTTGAAGCAGGACGTCTGGCATTTTTCCACTGATGATCGACCTACGGAAATTTGTAGCGTTATAGATGGCAACTCTTTATCTGAAACCGACCGAGCGTGTTTGAATGCAATGGTTAAGGAGAAAATATTGGAAATGGGTACTGGTCTTGGCTGCTGCAAGGTAGCAGAACACGTCATTGAGCTTGAACCCGGCACTAGGCCCATTAAGACGGGAACCTCTTACGTAGAACGAGAACCATACTCTACCCTATAATCACCGAGGGAGGCCCAACAGAAGAAGCAGAGGACCAGACAATTTTCCAAGCCGCAAAGTGAATTAAACACCTAGCGCTACAACGTAATACGACCAAACTGGCTGTACCAGAGATGGATGGAATAAGCGGAATCATATTTTCTAGAGCCCTTGAATTTATTTTCTCGGATTCCGAAATAAGCGTTACAATATACTGTTATGGGTAGAAAACCATAACCCGATGTAATAAATAAGTTCATAATAAAGTACCAATTTTAGACTTCATTCTTATAAGTATATATTTTTATTGTGGAATTCTAGAGACCTTAATAAGCAATTAAATAATAATTAGATAAATAATACCTTATACCTGCTGTAAACCCTCGTTAAGGGTGAAAGACAAATATAGGGCTCGATGTGAGTTCGAGTGAATTTTTCCTGATTATTTTCTATGTTTTGGCTGGTATATTTTTATGACCATTTCTTGATATATTGCTAGTCGTAGAGACTTGATAATTGGATACATGGGTTTTGAACTTGGATTGGATCTTTTTGTTTTCGAAATGGGGTTTCTGTAAAAGTGTTTATTTTTAAAAACAAGTTATTATGTGACAGCCAGCTGTTTGCCATATAAGTAAAATGTCAGGACGCTGACATTCTTCTTTTTAGATTTCAGGCGGGATGACCTGCCTTAAAACCGTATTCCGATGACGGACGACCGGGCGGTTGATGAGAAAAGGGTTAACCGTTTTATTGCGATTTCTCGAAGTGGCGTAGATTTCTGGGGAATTTTGGGTTTTTTGGAGGACAGTTGGTCATGGAAATCATAAGTTATAAGTTTTGATATTAGCTTAGGAGGGGACAACGTTTCTTCTCCCCTTTCTTTTGTTGGCCGTCAAGGGAAGAGCACATGGGATAAGACCCAAATAAATTTCTTTTGGAAAATGCCACATGGTCAAATATAATTTTGGGAATCATCCCTTTTTCGGATTGTATTATTAGTGGTCTTTGGATGGTATACAATTCCTGGCTAGGATGCCGATACAATTGTGTTTTCTTCAGGGACGGAAAAACCCTTATTAATTTAAGGTAAGCGAAATTGTACAGACCAGATTTAGGGTTGTAAAAAATTTGTAAATTTGTAAATTCAAAATTGATTAAAGTAATTCTAGTATGAAAGGATTTTACTTATATAGGGTATTTCCTTTGCAGGGTTTTTAGGATGGACTAAGTTTTTTTGCAAGGGCCTAAACCTTTTGTTTAGATAGAGTTTCGGCTTGGACTAAATTGTAACTACCTAATTTTGGATCAGATGTTTTACGTTTGGGTTAAAGTATCCGAGTTTATGGTTTGGACACATTGGGGGCTAGTATTTTAGAACCTAAAATTCCATTGGAAGGTTTTGACATGACCTTGAATGACATTGGAACTCTGTAGTTGTCAGTTTTTGGAACAATCTCCTATATCCTATCCACGTCGGGACAACAGGGTTCTGCAGGGAACTTGAGAACCTTCTCCATGGTTTCAACGCACCGAGAGGCAACTCCGATAGTTGCAGACAGCTAAGTGTAGCTTTTAGAATTTCACTTACCGGTGTAGTTACCAACATTGATTCTTGTCGAGGGGCAATTTTCCCTATCTTTTATTTACCTGGTGCAATGTTTGTACCTCATCGAGGTTCTTTTATTTTGGGAGGCCTTACCGAGGAATCAATGTTATGAACTTTACCGGTGGAGTCCTTCAGACACTTAATTTGCTATGATAATATAATCCTTTTGTTCTACCTTTTTAATAACCTTTTTCTCTTGTGCGTTTCGAACAAATGTAAAGTGCCAGTAACTTGTACACGCGGGCGGTTTGTCGACAACACGCATGCGTATTACCAGGCCTCGTTAGTCCAAACTGGACATTTAATTTTTGGTATTTTATAAAATTTTCATGTAACTAAATTCAAATATTAGAATCGATACGTGTAGTCAAGGAACTACATTTTTACTTGGACTTAAGTTTTAAGTGTAAATACAGGGGTAGCATTTATTTTCGTCGGGTATTGGAGGGAGGTGGATCTTAGCATCGTTTTCGCTAGTGGACCTATCGGTGCTGGGGTAGCCAAGTTGACCCAGGGCCGGTGCTTGTGACTGTACCCTGTAGAAGCACAGTTGGATTTTTCGTGCAGGGGGTATAGTCACCGTCAAGCGTGCTAGTGTCCACAACCATTTGGACCTTTTTGGAAATAACCTTGTATAATTTTTTTCTTCAGTAACTTGTAAATTTTTCCCTAACTTTGTAAATTTGTCATTACCGTAACTTTAAAACTTAACTTGGATTTTGTCCATCCAAGATCTTACTTGTAAATATATTACTATCTGGCGGTCAACAGTCTTGATTCTAGTGGTTTTGACCTAGCGGAAAGTCCAGTTGCCTGGTCTATGTGGTCACTATACCCTGAAGGCACAGCTGATTTTATTGTGTGGGTGTAGTGACTGCCGTCAAACCCACTTGAATCCATTCTACTGGGTGAGTTATCACTCATCATTTTTTTTATCAGAGGAGCTTACATTTAACAAAAAAAAAGGAAAACAGGACGCGTCTTTATATCCTAAAACTTTTCTTTGAAGATTAAATGTATTGGCCTCAAACAATAACTTGTTTTATTACCTAGTAATTTTTAATACCGGACTTGACATAGTAGTTTTCTTTTCCTGGTTTTGTTTCAACGTTCAAGGCTAAACGGACCACCATTTGGAGCCTTAATTTTAGAAAGTAAAACTATGGTGGCGCCTCTCTTAATTTGGACTAAAATACCGATTTTGACTTTAAAAGCTAAACACTCATCTGTCACTAAAAGAACCTATACCTGAGATAGAGCTAGCGTATGGAGGTGTTCTACAAGCAGCTTGATTTGGTCGATTAGGTAAGAGTTGTAGGTAGATAACCTTCTCAGGGCGTACCTGGGTCACAGGTGTTATCTGTGGGATAACGGTTTAGGGCGATTCATTTTGAACCTCATTTTACGAGACGTTACACTGGCACCCAACGGTTCTTTAAGGGGTTGCAAAAGTCGTAACATAACAATACAGACCAGCGAATCCTAACAAACAGCAACCCATAGACGCTACAAAAATACAAAAAACGAATAGCACAATGACAAACGTTCCAGGGTCGATACGAAATCCGAGAAAGCCTCAACACGAGGCAATCCTTATATCGATGAAAGGAAAATCGTATGCAGATTTGTTAAAGACCGTCAAAGCATCAATAAATCCAAATGATATCGGCGTGGATATCAGAGATTTGCATAAAACCAGAAAAGGAGAACTTCTTCTGACTGTCCAAAATGGTCTTGATAAGGCGGAGATCTTGAAAAGGGAAATAAAGGAGAAACTTCCTGAAATAACGACATTCCTCCTTGCAAGAAAGAAAATAATACACTTGAACGGTATGCGCGAAGATACAACCGAGGAAGAAATCAAGGAAGCCGTCACGAAACAAACATCGATCAGACCAGAGAAGTTCGAGGTAAGGGCCCTGCATCCCGCATATGGCGCCAGACAGAACGCTACCATCGTTATGTCTGAGGAGGATGGCAACAAACTTATCCAATTAAAAAACATCAAAATAGGATGGATAAGGTGCAATATAATAGAAAGAAAAAAAGAACTCAAGTGTTTTAGATGCTGGAAGAACGGTCATATAAAATCTCAATGCAACGGCACTGACAGGGAAAATAACTCCCTTAAGTGCGGAAAGGAAGGGCATAAGGCCACTGAGTGTAGAAACAATCCCTATTGCGTCCATTGCCAACAAGAAGGACATCAATCTGGAAACTATAAATGCCCAAATAATAGAAGCAGGACAGAGACAACACAAGAAAACATTCAAGATATTACAGATCAACACTAACAGAAGTCGTCCAGCACACGACCTGGCCCTAGCAACAGCTAAAGACATGGAAGTTGGGATAGTAATTATCAGTGAGCCTAATAGAAACGCTATTCGAAACAGGAAATACTGGATATACGACGAAGAGTTAGATACAGCTATAAAAATTCTAGATCCTAATATACCAATTAAACTACAAGGATGCGGCCACGGTTTCACATACATCGAAACACCAGATTTTACCATCTACAGCTGTTATTGTTCCCCAAACGATGAAATACAGAACATGGAGGCGACACTTCAAGCCATAGGAAGAAAAATCAGAACGAAAGAGGAAAAAGCCATTGTAGCCGGAGACTTTAACGCTAAATCGCCCCAATGGGGCATGAATATAACAGACAGAAGGGGGGAGATCATGACAGAGTGGATCGCGGCCAATGATCTAACCGTCGTCAACCTAGGAGAAAAACCTACGTTTGAAAGACAGAACTATTCATCAATTCTGGATCTAACGATAGCAACCGCAAGCATCAGAGCTGATATCACAAAATGGGAGGTTAACGACAAGGAATCCCTAAGCGATCACAATTATATTGTGTTCGAGATTACAAAAACGACGAGAAATTCAGTTCCGAAAAGACATAAGAACAAGGGATGGCAAACGAGAAAACTCGACCAGCAAAATCTTACAGATGCCTTAAATGAACTAGAACAGGACGTGCCTACTACGGCTGTAGGCTTCACAAATATCCTAACTAAGATATGTGACCGGACCATGCCAAAGAGAAAATCTTCTGCAAGAGGACAACCCGTGTACTGGTGGAGCGAAGAAATCGCGGAGCTTCGAAAGGAATGCGTCCGTAAGAGGCGAGCGTATACACGAACTTCAGGGGGAGGAGCACCACATGCAAGCCAACATCTCTGGGAGGAATACCAGGAAGCACGAAAAACATTGAGGTTTAGCATTAAATCCGCTAAGCGAACCAGCTGGAAAATGCCGTGTGACGATATAGACAGAGACATATGGGGAAATGGATACAAGATTGTTATGAAAGGAATGATTGGGTACCCCCCTAGACCGGTCATGACAATGGAAACCATGGAAAGAGTAGTTGGTCATCTCTTTCCCATACACCAACAAGTGACATATAACAGGGAAATAGACGATAGTATTTTAACTTTTACTTTAGACGAGCTGAAGACAGCAAGCGATAAGCTTAGAAACAAAAAATCCCCAGGACCTGGAAATATCCCGCCAGAGATTATTACAAGAGTAACACAGGATCGCCCCGAATTGGTCCTGAGAATGTACAATGCACTGGCAGCCCAAGTAAACTTTCCAGCCGAATGGAAGAGGGCTAGACTTGTTTTGCTCAGAAAGGGAGACAAACCGCTCGATGACCCAACATCGTATAGACCTATCTGCCTTTTGGATGTGGAAGGAAAGTTCTTTGAGCAAACCCAATCAAACCCAATCAAACCCAATCAAACCCAATCAAACCCAATCAAAACTTATACAAATCAGGCTAAAAGCGGAGATTTCACGAACCGGGGGACTGTCAAATATGCAATTTGGATTCAGGGAAGGACGGCAAACTACAGATGCTCTAAGAGAAGTACAACGGATTGCCAGCGATGCGGCTGCCTTTTCTCCTCAACACGGTAGATTGTGTGCAGTCATCACACTAGATGTTAAAAATGCATTCAATAGCGCATCCTGGCAGCTAATACTAGAAGAACTACAGAAGAGGGACATCAACAAGAATATTGTCAATATCATAGCGTCTTACTTATCGGAAAGGCAAATATTACTGGAAGCAGAGGAAATAAAAAAACCGTGGTAATAACCAGTGGCGTTCCACAAGGATCAATACTGGGTCCAACACTGTGGAACATCCTATATGATGGTCTCCTGCGAATAAAATTGTTATCGGGAACTTCCCTGATCGGATTTGCAGATGACATTGCAATGGTTGTAACGGCGAAAGATGAGCAAACATTGATGAACACGGCGAATGCAAGTCTGTTACGCGTTTCTAAATGGATAACGGACAGGCAACTTCAATTGGCCCCTGAGAAAACTGAAGCAGTACTTTTAACAACCAAAAGGAAAATAACTCCGATACAGTTGAACGTGCAAGGCACAATAATCACACCGGGAAAGGCTCTAAAATATTTGGGGGTATGGCTATACACCAAATTAACATTTGCAGAACACGTCAATAAAACGATCCAGAAAGCCGAGAAAACCGTAACAGCCCTTACTAGCTTGATGCCAAATATAGGAGGGCCCAGGGCCTCCAAGAGAAGAGTCCTCTCGAGCGTGGTTCACTCACAATTGCTTTATGGAGCACCTGTCTGGTACGCAGTAACGAGAAACAAAAAATTAAAACAGAGACTTTCCAGAACCCAACGAATCATGTCTATCCGGATATGTAGTGGCTACAGGACAATATCATCGGAGGCAGCAGGAGTTATAGCAGGGATCCCTCCAATCGAACTGCAAATACATGAAAGAAAAGAGAACTATGAAGGGGAAAACAAAGAAACCACCAAGGCCAATCTTCTCTCCAGATGGCAAAGCAAATGGAACACTGGAACCTACGGACGCTGGACATGGAATTTCATACCGGACTTACAAAGATGGCTCAAAAGACCATGCGGAGAAGTGGATTACTTTTTACCACAGGCGCTCTCTGGGCACGGGTGTTTTAAGAAGTACCTCCACAAAAGAATCAGAGCCGACTCTGACAAGTGCAGATATTGTGATGCGGTGTACGACGTAAACCACACCCTATTCACCTGTAGTAGATGGGAAGAGGCTAGAGCACAATTCACGACAGTAACAGGAAACTTATTTAACGCCGATAACATGATGGAGAGCCTGACAACATCAGAAAGAACCTGGACAACTGCTTATACCACAATTCGCAGTATAATACAAAACAAAGAGAGACAAGACAGATAAAGAAGGAATGGAGACAGCACCCGTACTGAAGAAATGCGAAAGCGGATTCCGGGACGAGGCGCTAGCGAGAGAGGGAAGGGTTTTAGTCCAAAGAGGCACACACTACTCGGCTATAGATACAAAGACCAAACAGCTCGAGTGTCTAGATAGAGATTTCCCAATCCTCTCAAAAAAAAAAAGTCATCGGCCATGTTTTGCATTCCCAGAAGCTGTAACGGTAGACAGTTGCAATAATAAACTAATAAATCAGACAGCTTTAAACGAAACTAGGGCTTTGAAGTGCCGCCGACAACTGGCCGGTTGTAGAGAAATAAATTAACGAAGGGGTTTTCCTTTTGACATTTTAGCTAAAATAGCCTTTGTGTCTTGCCGATTACTGCGTATTTTTATACACGGTGAATTTACAAAGAGACACGTTTGAACTTATTTATTTTAAAAAGGATTTCATAACTGCCCGGTTATTAATATTTACTGAAATTAAAAAATGGAATTATAAAAATTAAATAAACAGTTGGGTTTTCCCAACATACTCCCCCCCCCCGTTGAAGGCTTTTGGCCTCAAAATCAAGGAAAGGTTGTGAACAGTTCAGTCTGCTCACTCACGAATAAAAAGTTGAATTTATTTTCCAGTGGCGTGGTCTCCACTTGAGTCGTAAATTCAAATGTCGAACTTGGGCCACTCTGTATAATAAGAAAATTGACATCAGCTAGCATGGTCACTGATGGCCCGAACAAGGAGGTAACTTTCATCTGGCACTGACGGCTAGAAGGAGTATTGACATTGGAGGTAACTTTCATCTGGCACTGACGGCCAGAAGTATTGGGATAAGGGAGGTACTATGACCCGAATGAGGTGGGTTTTAATGACCCGAATGAGGTGGGCTCTGATGACCCGAATAAGGTGGGTTCTGATGACCCGAATGAGGTGGGGTTTAATGACCCGAATGAGGTGGGCTCTAATGACCCGAATAAGGTGGGTTCTGATGACCCGAATGAGGTGCTTTTAATGGCCCGAATGAGGTGGGTTTTAATGACCCGAATGAGGTGGGTTTTAATGACCCGAATAAGGTGGGTTCTGATGACCCGAATAAGGTGGGTTCTGATGACCCGAATAAGGGGGCCCTCTTCTGGCACTGATGGCTAGAAGAAGTAAGGGAAGGCTTTACTGCCTTAATAGGGGTTCTTTGACCCGAAGAGTGCTAGAAAAGTTTTCCCCCTTAACAATGACTTCATAACTGTCACAAGTATAGAAAATGTCATCTACGTGACACTGAAAGGAGGTGCTTCCGAAGCGAAAGAAAAGTCTTTTTCATAAGACAGGGCTTTGTTACTCGAGTGGCAACAAAGGGGGCGAAATTTGTTTGCAGGTGACAGTTTGAAGTTCAAGGTATTTTAAAAATGAGATGGCCTGTTACGCCATTAAGAGTCTTGTTTTGAATGTCTGTTTTGGGTTTGAGACTGAAAAACTTTAGTGTTTTCAGAAAATGACATGAATCGTGAAGGAACGTTGTCAGATATTATCCAGCCTAAATGAGTATTAAGTAGGGTGGGGAATCCATTTCCCAAACTATGGACTCCTGTAGTCATAACAGAATAAAAAGATCTGCACCGAGTAACATGTCAATATTTGACGGAATGAAAAAGCTGGGGTCAGCAAGATCTGCAGCAATTTCTTCTGGAATTTGCAATTTATTTGCTTGAATCGGTGCTTGTGGTACTTGGTAGGTTATGTTTTCTAACAGTACGCAAGAATCTAAGAATCTTTTACTATTATTCTTTTTACAATGAATACACACATCTGCCATTTTATTTGACAGGATGCTGTTTTGAGAAACACCCGAAATATTTAGAAACTTTTTGTAAGGGGTACACTGAAGTTTATTTACAATCTTTGTGTAATGAAAGAACTTTGGCTTCCACTATCCAACATAACATAAGGGTTAAGAAGTTATGTTGGATAGTGGAAGCCAAAGTTCTTTCATTACACAAAGATTGTAAATAAACTTCAGTGTACCCCTTACAAAAAGGTTCTAAATATTTCGGGTGTTTCTCAAAACAGCATCCTGTCAAATAAAATGGCAGATGTGTGTATTCATTCTAAAAAGAATAATAGTTAAAGATTCTTAGATTCTTGCGTACTGTTAGAAAACATAACCTATCAAGTACCACAAGCACCGATTCAAGCAAATAAATTGCAAATTCCAGAAGAAATTGCTGCAGATCTTGCTGACCCCAGCTTTTTCATTCCGTCAAATATTGACATGTTACTCGGTGCAGATCTTTTTTATTCTGTTATGACTACAGGAGTCCATAGTTTGGGAAATGGATTCCCCACCCTACTTAATACTCATTTAGGCTGGATAATATCTGACAACGTTCCTTCACGATTCATGTCATTTTCTGAAAACACTAAAGTTTTTCAGTCTCAAACCCAAAACAGACATTCAAAACAAGACTCTCAATGGCGTAACAGGCCATCTCATTTTTAAAATACCTTGAACTTCAAATTGTCACCTGCAAACAAATTTCGCCCCCTTTGTTGCCACTCGAGTAACAAAGCCCTGTCTTATGAAAAAGACTTTTCTTTCGCTTCGGAAGCACTTCCTTTCAGTGTCACGTAGATGACATTTTCTATACTTGTGACAGTTATGAAGTCATTGTTAAGGGGGAAAACTTTTCTAGCACTCTCCGGGTCAAAGAACCCCTATTAAGGCAGTAAAGCCTTCCCTTACTTCTTCTAGCCATCAGTGCCAGAAGAGGGCCCCCTTATTCGGGTCATCAGAACCCACCTTATTCGGGTCATCAGAACCCACCTTATTCGGGACATTAAAACCCACCTCATTCGGGTCATTAAAACCCACCTCATTCGGGCCATTAAAAGCATCTCATTCGGGTCATCAGAACCCACCTTACTCGGGTCATTAGAGCCCACCTCATTCGGGTCATTAAACCCCACCTCATTCGGGTCATCAGAACCCACCTTATTCGGGTCATCAGAGCCCACCTCATTCGGGTCATTAAAACCCACCTCATTCGGGTCATAGTACCTCCCTTATCCCAATACTTCTGGCCGTCAGTGCCAGATGAAAGTTACCTCCAATGTCAATACTCCTTCTAGCCGTCAGTGCCAGATGAAAGTTACCTCCTTGTTCGGGTCATCAGTGACCATGCTAGCTGATGTCAATTTTCTTATTATACAGAGTGGCTCAAGTTCGACATTTGAATTTACGACTCAAGTGGAGACCACGCCACTGGAAAGTAAATTCAACTTTTTATTCGTGAGTGAGCAGACTGAACTGTTCACAACCTTTCCTTGATTTTGAGGCCAAAAGCCTTCAACGGGGGGGGGGGGGGGGTTTGTGGAGTATGTTGGGAAAACCCAACTATTTATTTAATTTTTATAATTCCATTTTTTAATTTCAGTAAATATTAATAACCGGGCAGTTATGAAATCCTTTTTAAAATAAATAAGTTCAAACGTGTCTCTTTGTAAATTCACCGTGTATAAAAATACGCAGTAATCGGCAAGACACAAAGGCTATTTTAGCTAAAATGTCAAAAGGAAAACCCCTTCGTTAATTTATTTCTCTACAACCGGCCAGTTGTCGGCGGCACTTCAAAGCCCTAGTTTCGTTTAAAACTGTCTGATTTATTAGTTTATTATTGCAACTTTCTACCGTTACAGCTTCTGGGAATGCAAAACATGGCCGATGACTTTTTTTTTTGAGAGGATTGGGAAATCTCTATCTAGACACTCGAGCTGTTTGGTCTTTGTATCTATAGCCGAGTAGTGTGTGCCTCTTTGGACTAAAACCCTTCCCTCTCTCGCTAGCGCCTCGTCCCGGAATCCGCTTTCGCATTTCTTCAGTACGGGTGCTGTCTCCATTCCTTCTTTATCTGTCTTCTCTCTCTTTGTTTTGTATTATACTGCGAATTGTGGTATAAGCAGTTGTCCAGGTTCTTTCTGATGTTGTCAGGCTCTCCATCATGTTATCGGCGTTAAATAAGTTTCCTGTTACTGTCGTGAATTGTGCTCTAGCCTCTTCCCATCTACTACAGGTGAATAGGGTGTGGTTTACGTCGTACACCGCATCACAATATCTGCACTTGTCAGAGTCGGCTCTGATTCTTTTGTGGAGGTACTTCTTAAAAACCCGTGCCCAGAGAGCGCCTGTGTTAAAAAGTAATCCACTTCTCCGCATGGTCTTTTGAGCCATCTTTGTAAGTCCGGTATGAAATTCCATGTCCAGCGTCCGTAGGTTCCAGTGTTCCATTTGCTTTACCATCTGGAGAGAAGATTGTCCTTGGTGGTTTCTTTGTTTTCCCCTTCATAGTTCTCTTTTCTTTCATGTATTTGCAGTTCGATTGGAGGGATCCCTGCTATAACTCCTGCTGCCTCCGATGATATTGTCCTGTAGCCACTACATATCCGGATAGACATGATTCGTTGGGTTCTGGAAAGTCTCTGTTTTAATTTTTTGTTTCTCGTTACTGCGTACCAGACAGGTGCTCCATAAAGCAATTGTGAGTGAACCACGCTCGAGAGGACTCTTCTCTTGGAGGCCCTGGACCCTCCTATATTTGGCATCAAGCTAGTAAGGGCTGTTACGGTTTTCTCGGCTTTCTGGATCGTTTTATTGACGTGTTCTGCAAATGTTAATTTGGTGTATAGCCATACCCCCAAATATTTTAGAGCCTTTCCCGGTGTGATTATTGTGCCTTGCACGTTCAACTGTATCGGAGTTATTTTCCTTTTGGTTGTTAAAAGTACTGCTTCAGTTTTCTCAGGGGCCAATTGAAGTTGCCTGTCCGTTATCCATTTAGAAACGCGTAACAGACTTGCATTCGCCGTGTTCATCAATGTTTGCTCATCTTTCGCCGTTACAACCATTGCAATGTCATCTGCAAATCCGATCAGGGAAGTTCCCGACAACAATTTTATTCGCAGGAGACCATCATATAGGATGTTCCACAGTGTTGGACCCAGTATTGATCCTTGTGGAACGCCACTGGTTATTACCACGGTTTTTTTATTTCCTCTGCTTCCAGTAATATTTGCCTTTCCGATAAGTAAGACGCTATGATATTGACAATATTCTTGTTGATGTCCCTCTTCTGTAGTTCTTCTAGTATTAGCTGCCAGGATGCGCTATTGAATGCATTTTTAACATCTAGTGTGATCACTGCACACAATCTACGGTGTTGAGGAGAAAAGGCAGCCGCATCGCTGGCAATCCGTTGTACTTCCCTTAGAGCATCTGTAGTTTGCCGTCCTTCCCTGAATCCAAATTGCATATTTGACAGTCCCCCGGTTCGTGAAATCTCCGCTTTTAGCCTGATTTGTATAAGTTGCTCAAATAACTTTCCTTCCACATCCAAAAGGCAGATAGGTCTATACGATGTTGGGTCATCGAGCGGTTTGTCTCCCTTTCTGAGCAAAACAAGTCTAGCCCTCTTCCATTCGGCTGGAAAGTGTACTTGGGCTGCCAGTGCATTGTACATTCTCAGGACCAATTCGGGACGATCCTGTGTTACTCTTTTAATAATCTCTGGCGGGATATTTCCAGGTCCTGGTGATTTTTTGTTTCTAAGCTTATCGCTTGCTGTCTTCAGCTCGTCTAAAGTAAAAGTTAAAATACTATCGTCTATTTCCCTGTTATATGTCACTTGTTGGTGTATGGGAAAGAGATGACCAACTACTCTTTCCATGGTTTCCATTGTCATGACCGGCCTAGGGGGGTACCCAATCATTCCCTTCATAACAATCTTGTATCCATTTCCCCATATGTCTCTGTCTATATCGTCACACAGCATTTTCCTGCTGGTTCGCTTAGCGGATTTAATGCTAAACCTCAATGTTTTTCGTGCTTCCTGGTATTCCTCCCAGAGATGTTGGCTTGCATGTGGTGCTCCTCCCCCTGAAGTTCGTGTATACGCTCGCCTCTTACGGACGCATTCCTTTCGAAGCTCTGCGATTTCTTCGCTCCACCAGTACACGGGTTGTCCTCTTGCAGAAGATTTTCTCTTTGGCATGGTCCGGTCACATATCTTAGTTAGGATATTTGTGGAGCCTACAGCCGCAGTAGGCACGTCCTGTTCTAGTTCATTTAAGGCATCTGTAAGATTTTGCTGGTCGAGTTTTCTCGTTTGCCATCCCTTGTTCTTATGTCTTTTCCGAACTGAATTTCTCGTCGTTTTTGTAATCTCGAACACAATATAATTGTGATCGCTTAGGGATTCCTTGTCGTTAACCTCCCATTTTGTGATATCAGCTCTGATGTTTGCCGTTGCTATCGTTAGATCCAGAATTGATGAATAGTTCTGTCTTTCAAACGTAGGTTTTTCTCCTAGGTTGACGACGGTTAGATCATTGGCCGCGATCCACTCTGTCATGATCTCCCCCCTTCTGTCTGTTATATTCATGCCCCATTGGGGCGATTTAGCGTTAAAGTCCCCGGCTACAATGGCTTTTTCCTTTTTCGTTCTGATTTTTCTTCCTATGGCTTGAAGTGCCGCCTCCATGTTCTGTATTTCATCGTTTGGGGAACAATAACAGCTGTAGATGGTAAAATCTGGTGTTTCGATGTATGTGAAACCGTGGCCGCATCCTTGTAGTTTAATTGGTATATTAGGATCTAGAATTTTTATAGCTGTATCTAACTCTTCGTCGTATATCCAGTCTTTCCTGTTTCGAATAGCGTTTCTATTAGGCTCACTGATAATTACTATCCCAACTTCCATGTCTTTACCTGTTGCTAGGACCAGGTCGTGTGCTGGACGACTTCTGTTATAGTGTTGATCTGTAATATCTTGAATGTTTTCTTGTGTTGTCTCTATCCTGCTTCTATTATTTGGGCATTTATAGTTTCCAGATTGATGTCCTTCTTGTTGGCAATGGACGCAATAGGGATTGTTTCTACAGCAGCATCGTGCAATCTTCTGGACAATGGTGAGGAGGGGCCTTCTTTTTCTTCACAAGCACCAGCCCAAAAACGGTCCCGGTGGATTGATGAGGGTGACGATGTTGGCTATACATCCGAGTCAGAATCATCTGATAGGTGGTCACTCTCGCCATCGCCAACACCATCTTGTGCCGATGATTTAGACATGGACTGGTGGTATACTTGGGACCAAGGGACAGGAAGGTGCGACAAGCTGGTCAAGTTGGAGATTAGGGTCTACGAAGGACCACCACCCCCAGTTCGTCCTCCTCTCCCACCATCGCCAGTAGAGGAATGGTTACAGTGGGATGCAAAGTCCAATAATGTTGAAGATCATCAACCTTTAGACCTAAGTTCGCAATAATTTAAAACAAAAAAGAAAAATAAAATAATTATCTGTTGACAACAATTTTTTAGTTACCTATTTTATCCACAATCCCTTAAACCTAAGCGGGGCTTCAGCTTGGCAAAAACAATACTAAATAAACCTAAGCGGGACCTCAGCTTGGCAACAACAATACTGAAAAAATATTATTATTTAATGTACATATCCATTGCAAATTTAATAGCATTAGATCACTGGTTAGCGGGGAACTTTTTTGCAAAACTATTTGCGTATGTGTTCAAGGAAACCACACCTAATCAAGCATACTAATCAGCAATTACGTAGCGAATTTTTTTTTGAAAAAACAATATAATTAAAGTCACACCATAAGCAAAGCTAAGCACACCTAGGCCATGACGCACCAAAGCCAAGCCTAATACGCAACAATTACTTATTCTAATTTATTCTTAGTCATTAAGCATAAAATTAAAGGCACACCCTTAATTGGGTTTGGTACGAGTTATGACTGATGCAACATTCCTCACATTCCAATCTAATTTAGAACCCCGCTTGGTATACTACTTGTACTTCTGTGACATTACGAGATTTTATTGCAAACTTAAGAAAGAATATTTGTTCAGCCCTATAAAAGACTATTTTAAATTTAGTTAAATAAATCAACTCTGCCTTAAGGAAGAGAGCGCGCCAAAGAGCAAGAGAGAAAAAGACCAGTTTTTGTTTTAAGTTTGTTGTTGATAGTTACAAGAGAACATGTCGTTCTTGTCAGTTGTATAATTATTTTAAAATAAATCACATTTAGAGCCAATAAGTTAGTGTTATTACAAATCTTCATACAGTCCACAAGTTAGTGCGTATCCAAATTCATGGTCCAGTCGAGCCGATGTGATTTATTTACGAAAATTTTCAAATAAATTTGAAAAACTTCAAAACCATTTTGCCAACGTCAAGCCACGACGTTTCCAAGTCAGTGACGACGATCACCTGTTAGAAAGGACCTTCGCTGGTGACATCCAGGCCGGATCCATCTGTGAGTTCATTCCAATTTGATTTGCTAGACTTAACTAAGACCTGACACGGTTCGCTTACCCATTTTTTCTTGATTATTACTAGGCGTAGTAAAATGTCGGAAGATTTAAATAAACTTAAGTTTAAAAGGGGCCAGTTAAAAGGCATTTTAACTAGATTCAAAACGTTTCTTGACACTCTTGACACTGAAAACCTTGATCAGGTCAAAGTTACGCAAGTTAGTGCTAGGTTAGAAAAAGTTCAACCAATATTTGACGAGTTTTTACAATGTCAGAATGAAATTGAATTGCTTAGTCAGTCTGGCGAAGACACTCGTACAGATAGTACTGATTTGGTCACTTTTGAGAATGATTATTTTGATTTAATTTCAAAAGCCTCTGTTGTAGTTTCAAATTTTGAGGCAAAGCAAAATCGCTCTGACAATGTTTCGATCGCTGAAAGTACTGCTTCTTTAAGAAATGTTCAAGGGTGTACCTTTTCGATAAAGCTTCCCGAGATGAAACTACCCAAATTTTCAGGTTCTTATGATAAGTGGTTGGAGTTTAGAGATGCATTTGTTTCCATGATTGATAAAAATGAATCTTTAGATTCTATACAAAAATTTTATTATTTGCGGGCTCATCTTGAGGGAGAGGCTGCGCAAATGATAGAATCAATAACAGTTACTGCACAAAATTATGACGTAGCCTTTTCGCTACTCAAGCAAAGATATGAGAATAATCGTTTGATCATATTTAATTATGTTAAGGCTTTATTTGAAGCTCCAGCAGTGACTAAAGAATCATATACGGATTTACGTAACCTTTTTGATACCTTCAACAAAAACTTGCGTAGTTTACAGGTTCTAGGTCAAGCCACTGACGAATGGTCGATTGTGTTGATCTATCTAATTACTAGTAAATTCGATAATCGTACCAGACGTGATTGGGAAGCACATAAGTTCAATGGTGACTTGCCCACTTTGCACGATATTAATGAATTTTTAAAAGGAAAATGCGAATTACTAGAAAAGCTAGAAATCGCTAAAATTAACAGTAGTACCACTAAGCCTCCGTGGTCTCATTATAAGAATAGACCTGTTAATGCTTTGATTTCATCTCAAAGCAACAAATTTTCTTGTTTTTACTGTAAGAATTATCATTCGATTTTTAAATGTATTTCGTTCGCAAAATTAGACATCAATAAAAGAAATAATGAAGCAAAAAGATTAAAGTTGTGCTTAAACTGTCTTAATCCTAATCACTCGGTTAAGGAATGTCCAAAGGCTCCATGCCAAAAATGCTCAAGACACATTAACTCACTTTTACATATTGACGGACATTCAAACACGGATAATAATCAGTCTAGTATACTTAGGCCACCATCTCAGCAGCAAGGGGCAAAAGCTGGCGACGCTGCATCTGACGTTGCAAACAGGCACGCGGCCATCATCACACCATCGTGTGAGCGAGAGAGTACACAAAATCGCTTAAGCAATGAATTAGACAAAGACGCGTCGATAATAGCATCGTCTTCGCAATCCGCGTTGTTAGGTCAGGCAAATAAATATGCTTTATTGTCCACCGCCGAAGTTTTAGTTAGAAACAAACAAAATGATGTTTTTAAAGCAAGAATTTTATTAGATCCTGGGTCGCAATCTAACTTTATAACGGAGAACTTTGCTAATAAAATTGGTGCATCCAAGCAAAGAGTGAATATTTCTATAACTGGTGTAGGAAATGAAACTATTTTGACTAATTATAAAACAAATGTACAAATAAAATCACGCAATGGCGGTTTTTCGAGGGAAATTACTTGTGTAATTTTACCAAAAATCACTCAGCCTATGCCAATGCACAGTTTTGATCCTAGTTTGATTAATATACCGGGCGATATTAAACTCGCCGACCCAGAATTTAATATTAAAGGAGAAATAGATATGTTAGTCGGAGTCAGCATATTCTATGACGTTCTTTTAATGAACCAAATTAAGTTAAATACAAATTTAGTGTTACAGTCAACCAAATTGGGTTGGATTTTGGCAGGTGAAATAAATAACTTTTCTTCAAGAAATAAATTATATTCGTTTCACTGTTCTCAGCAAATTGACGAAGAAATTAATAAAAATCTTTTGCGTTTTTGGGAGGTCGAAGAATGCGACAGTGTTGTCAAATACGACGATATTTGTGAGACACATTTTAAGGAAAATTATATACGAAATACAGACGGACGTTTTGTCGTGAAAATTCCCTTTAAGGAAAATAAGAATTTGTTAGGAGATTCGAAACAAAATGCTTTAAAGTGTTTTGATTATTTAGAGCGACGCCTCTCAAAAAATAGTGAATTAAAGGAACAATATACAGAGTTTATGAGGGAGTACAAAGAATCAGGACACATGTCCTTATTAACTGACAATATTGAGCAACTTTCGGATGGTAATGCCGACGCTTATTATTTAAGTCATCACGCGGTTATTAAGACTAATAGTCTCACCACTCGTTGTCGCGTTGTTTTTAATGGATCCGCCTCCACAGATAGTGGCTTATCGTTGAATGATATTCAATATGCGGGACCTACGATACAAACCGACTTATTATCTATTATTTTAAATTTTCGAAAACACGCATATGTTTTAAATGCGGACATTTCAAAAATGTACCGACAGGTAATCATTGACAAACCAGATCGAAAATATCAGCGCATATTTTGGAGAAACGATCCGTCAGAAAAGTTACGGTGTTATGAACTTAACGTAGTAACTTACGGCTTAGCATCATCCCCTTACCTAGCAACACGATGTTTGATGCAACTTTCCTTAGACAATGAAGAGTTGTATCCGTTGGCTAGCAATGTCATTAAAAATTGTTTTTATGTAGACGACCTACTTACGGGATCGGATTCTGAGACTGAATTGTTACAAATACAAAAAGAGGTTAGTAAAATTCTGAAAGGCGCAGGTTTCGAGTTGCGTAAATACTTGTCAAATAAACCGGAACTATTTGAGCAGTTTGATGTCAATACTTCATTAGAAGCGAATATTTTGCATCTTGGGGAAAATGAGAGTAATAAAACATTAGGAGTTTATTGGAACGCGCATAATGACACTATTGAATACCATGTTCAAAATTTCTCCAATTTTTCCAAGATAACTAAAAGATCCATACTGTCTATTACTGGCAAAATATTTGACATTTTAGGTTTATTGGGACCAATTATAATCCGAGCAAAAATTATATTGCAAATGTTGTGGAAAAATAAACTTTCTTGGGACGAAGACATATCGGGCGATCTTCGTAATAACTGGATTTTATTTTGCAAGGATTTATTACACATTAACAAAATAAAAATACCGAGACACGTGCTGTGCAGCAACCCTAGTTACGTTGAACTGCATACTTTTTCAGATGCGTCAGAGATTGCGTATGGCGCATGCGTATATATACGGTGCAAAATTAAAGAATTTGAATTTTCCTGTAGGCTATTAACAGCTAAAAGTAAGGTAGCTCCTGTGCGTCCTGTAACATTGCCCAGGTTAGAATTATTAGGCGCAGTTTTAGCCTGTAAACTGGCAGAAAAAGTAAAAAGCTCGTTAACGATAAATTTTAACAGGTGTTATTATTGGAGCGACTCGACTATCACTCTCTGTTGGATTAAAGGTCTTCCTGAGCGTTGGAAAAAATTTGTATCTAACAGGGTGGGTGTAATACAAAATAAAACAAATGTTAATGATTGGTTTCATGTCAGGTCACATGACAATCCAGCTGACTTGATTTCCCGTGGAATGTCAGCGGAATCTTTAATAAACAGTTCGTTGTGGTTTGAAGGCCCAAACTGGTTAAAACTTGATAAAACCTGCTGGCTCCCAAGTGAAACGATCGTAGATCATGACTTACCCGAACAACGAATTCAAGTTAATTTAGTAGTCGCAAAAAACGATTGGGATATTTTTTATCAATTTTCCAGTTTAACAAAACTACAACGAGTAATTGCATATTGCAAGAGGTTTTTGTTCAATATTAGACATAAAAAGTTGGAACGTGTAACAGGAGAATTAGAGCCAAAAGAGATGAACGATGCTCTTATCACATTAGTAAAAATTTCTCAAGTACAGTCTTTTAGATCAGAACTAAGTGATTTAAAATTTAAAGGTTCGATTAGTAACTCCAGTAACGTTTTGGCGCTCCATCCTTTTTTAGATAGCGATATGATTAGGGTTGGGGGAAGAATTCAAAATGCCGACGTGCCATACTCTAAAAAACATCCGATACTTTTACACAATAAACATAAATTAACTGAATTAATTCTGACTAATGAACACGTACGTTTATTGCATTGCGGACCTCAGCAGGTACTTTACTCTGTTCGTGAGCATTTTTGGCCAATTTCGGGCAGAAGTTTGGCAAGACAGATAATTCATAAATGTATAGTTTGTTTTAAGACGAAACCAAAACCGTGCAATTATATAATGGGAAACTTGCCGGCTGAAAGACTTAATCAATGCTCACCATTTTTAAATACAGGCTGTGATTACGCAGGTTATTTTATGTTGAAGGATCGAAAAACTCGTGGATATAAATTGATCAAGGTCTACGTCTGTATCTTTGTTTGCATGGCGACAAAGGCTATCCACTTAGAACTAGTCACTAGTTTAACCAGTGATGCTTTTTTGGCTACTCTACGACGGTTTATAGCTAGAAGAGGTAAACCTCTGAATATTTTTTCCGATAATGGAACAAATTTCGTCGGTGCAAATTCTGAAATACAAAATTTCTTGAAATCAAACAGCAGTGCCATAAAGCACAATTTACCTAATGAAGGTATAAAATGGCATTTTATACCACCACGCGCAGCGCATTTCGGTGGGCTCTGGGAAGCCGGGGTCAAGAGTTTTAAGCAACATTTGAAACGCGTAGCCGGAAACAGTAACTTAGACTTCGAAGACTTTACGACCGTACTACAGCAAATCGAAGCCATACTCAACTCAAGGCCATTAAGTCCTCTATCTTCTAGTCCAGACGACGTCTCTCCATTAACGCCAGGTCATTTCTTGATTGGGAGACCCTTAGTTTCTCTTCCCGATCCTGATATAACTGAAGTGAAGGAAAATCGTTTAAGTAAATATCAACATCTTCAACAAATGACTCAACACTTCTGGAAGCGTTGGAATAAAGAGTATGTGTCAGAATTACAAAATCGTCAAAAATGGAAGAAAAATGGACCTAATACTATCCAGATCGGAGATTTAGTTGTCATTAAAGACGACAATTTACCACCCCTTCGATGGAAATTAGCCAGGGTTGTCGAACTTTTTCCTGGAAAAGACAAAGTAACGCGAGTTATCAATGTGCGTTTTAGCGACGGAAGCTGCGCGAAACGTGCGTTGAATAAAGTATGTCCGTTGCCGTTGGACAACAAATTAACTAGTAAAGACTAATACACCTAACCATGTTAATTTTAGATCGGACTCACTTCCTAAATTCTAAATAAAGTAGTTAGTTAACAAATGGAAAAACATTTATGTTTAACAATTTTTATATGTTGAAATTGTATATTTCAAGGCGGGCGGTATGTTCAGCCCTATAAAAGACTATTTTAAATTTAGTTAAATAAATCAACTCTGCCTTAAGGAAGAGAGCGCGCCAAAGAGCAAGAGAGAAAAAGACCAGTTTTTGTTTTAAGTTTGTTGTTGATAGTTACAAGAGAACATGTCGTTCTTGTCAGTTGTATAATTATTTTAAAATAAATCACATTTAGAGCCAATAAGTTAGTGTTATTACAAATCTTCATACAGTCCACAAGTTAGTGCGTATCCATATTCAATATTGAATCCCTTAAAAAATTCAAACTTGATGAAAAAGACCTTTTTGAATATCTCTTAGTTTTCATGTTCGAGAAAAAATTAGATTTTGGTACAAGACGAGCTTTTGAATTAGATCGTGACCTTGACGATTTACCCGCGTTGGAAGTTTTTCGAATTTTTGGAAAAACGATGTATAGTTTATGAAAATTTGTCAAGTGATGAATCACGACCTTCACCAAAAAACGCTAGAAGTTCTTCACATACGAGTCAACAACCAAACGAACAGGTTCAAGGCGAATCGCGACCTTCACCAAAAAACGCTAGAATTTCTTTACATACAAATATTCAACCAAGTAAACAAGTTAAAATTAAAAATTGCGTAGTTTGTCGCATTTCAGGACATAGAATTTATTCGTGTCCAAAGTTCTCACAGCTTTCTTATATTGAAAAAAAATAAATTCATGAAGTCAAAACATTTATGTTACAATTGTTTAGGTCGTCATAAAATTCATGACTGCGGGTCCACTCAAAAATGTAAAAACCGTAATGAAAAACATCACACTCTTTTACATCAAAACGTAAGTTATAAGAATAATGTACAGGGTGTGCAAAATTCTCGAAATACAAACTTTCAAAACATAAATTCTCAAACTCAAAATAATTCATCGTCCACTTTATTAAACAATCAAAATTCTTCAATGAACGCTAATAACTCCCAAAATTCACAAAATTTCGTACCAAGTGATCAAAATCGTGATTTTCAAAAATCTCAGTCTGCTAATCGGCAAGCAACATCGAGTGCAAATAAAACAATTTCACTCTCAGCTCTCACAACAAAAGAATCTCATGTGCTTCTAGCATCAGCACAAGTTACTTTGTATTCAAAACAAGGTAACCCTTATGTTATGTTATTTCAAGAAAATAATAAAGATGAATCCTGTAGTGTCACGGATAAGTGGTATCGTGGTATGATTTGTAAGGTCAATAAAAACCCGATAAAGTTCTCAACTTGGCGAGTAGTGGGTTCGATTTTGTATAAGTATAGTAAGACTGGTATATTTCCTGATCTTTCCAGCGATGGGGATTACTGGAAGCAGGTGGTACCTAAAACAGAGAGAGCTGAAATCTTACGTAAGTGTCATGACGACCCATGTGCCGGTCATCCGGGAGTTCTAAAAACTTTTCATAGAGTAAGTCAAAAATTCTATTGGCCTAAGATGAAAGGTGATATTACCCGGTATGTACAGAAGTGCACTGTATGTTTGAGAAATAAGCCAGAACAGAGAAAACCTGCTGGGCTTATGCAACCATACCAGGTCGCAAGTGGACCTTTTGAAGTAATTACATGTGATTTGATTGGACCTTTACCACGGTCTACTCGTGGGTACAAATTTATTATTGTGATCATGGATAGTTTTAGTAAGTTCACCGTGACTGTTCCTTTGCGAAACTCGACGGCCAGTTTTTGTTGCAGGGCCATTGAAGACAATTGGCTTCTGATCTTTGGGCAACCAAAGCGTATTATTTGTGATAATGGCGTACAATTTCGGGGGAAGGAGTTTAGAGGATTGATGTCCTCGTACGGTATTCAGATATCATTTACGGCTAACTACCATCCTCAAGCTAACCCCACCGAAAGAGTGAATAAAACCCTGGGGACCATGATTCGATGTTACATCACGGAGAATCACCGTGATTGGGATCGTCATCTTTTGAAACTTGCTTGTGCCATTCGTACACAGACTCACGAATCGACTAAACATAGTCCCTACTTCATTGTGTTTGGTCGCGAAATGCCGAATAACTTGGGTTTGTCAAGAGATGGTTCGCAGGAATTTGAATCGTTACCACGAGAGAATAATTTACTGCGGAACCGAGCGGAAGCTTTTGTTAGGCTCCATGAGGTTGTCCGGAAGAATTTGGAAAGGGCGGCCAAGCGCAATAAACGTTTTTATGATTTGCGCAGGCGTGATGTTACCTATGACATTGGAACTAAGGTTTATAGGAAAAACTTTGTATTGTCGGATGCGGCTAAATTTTTTTCGGCCAAATTGGCAGATAAATTTGTTGGTCCATTTGTGGTTAAGAAAAGACTGTCACCATGGACGTTTGAGTTACAGGATTTGAAGGGAAAAAATTGCGGGGTGTGGCACGCGAAGAGTTTGAAACCGTGCGTAGATATCGATACATAGTGGTTGTTGGATCATCCTCGCGCACGAAGGGAAGACACGCTTCTTCCGTTAATTAGTCTAGTTGCAGTACCGCTGTGACTAGCCTATTCCGATTGAAATTTCTCACCCGTAGTTATCACTCTTGTTAAATACTCATGTTTGAAATCTAAGTTGAACTAAGCCTATTCCGATTGAAATTTCTCCTTGAAACACTCCTTTACGCGTTAGCAACAGAAATTCCTCATTATTTGAACAATATTTTTTTGGTATTGTCTTTTGATTGTTATCTAGATATGACGATCATTTATCTATACTAGATGCCATAAATCGAAACGAATCCAAAAATCTTAAGCTAGCATTTGTATTTTCAATATATTTAGTAAACGATGTATACCGCTCCTTATTTACGGGAAGCAATTTAGTGTGACCACGGATCTCTGTTGTAACGAAGTGATTAGGGGTTTTCTATCCCCTTTTATTTGGTAAATCAAACTCTCTTCTTTAAGTCTAAATCATATCTATATTTCCATATTCAAACAATGTCCCAATTCAAAAAGTGCTTATCTTTCTTATAATAATTACATATAATCAATCCTTAATTACCTTAGTCTACATATTGGGTTTAATAATAAGTTATACGGGGTGTATGCCTGCTACAAGGAGCTAATATATATATTTATATATTTTGTTACACTACACCTCCTACGGAGAACAAAAAAAACCACAAAAAAAAAGGTTTAGCGTATCTATTTTTACAAACTCTTATGACAACTCTGGTTATTACTATTGTACAATTTAGCTCTATTTTTGTGAATTTCTTTGATTTTATTCCCTACTAAAATAACAATATTTGGCGACTTATCTTCTACTACCACATATGGACCGTTAAAAATTTCTTCGAGTTTATTCCCGGTTTCGTTTTTTACTAAAACCTGGTCGCCTTTTTTATACGTTTTCGCGTTAACTTTAGAATCGTGACTTTTTTTCCGTTGTATTTTTGACTGAATGAGGTTATTTTTGGCATCCTCCCAAGCTTTCTGTAGTCTATATTTTAGTTCTAGTGGGTAATTATCGAAATTGTACAATGGTTCAGTACCTGTGTCGATATTTGAAGGGATTTTGCATTGCTTACCAAACACAAGTTCATATGGAGTGTATTTTGTGCTAGTGTGAACAGTATTGTTGAATGCAAAACACCAGAACTGAACCCATGAACTCCAACTGTCAGGGTGTTCTGCCGTTTGCACTCGCAAATAAGCGCCTAGATTTTTGTGTGTATTTTCCAACGACCCTAGTGTTTGGTGGTGATAAGCTGTTGATGCAAGTTGTTTAATCTGCAAAATTTTGCAAGCTTCCTTCAGAGTTGTAGCTATTAATTCTGTTCCTTGATCTGACACAATTGTCTCAGGTATTCCATATCTTAAGATAAAGTTATCCACAAGAGATTTTGCAATAGTTTTTGCTTCTTTGTTTTGGATCGGGTATCCTTCGACAAATTTTGATAATTCGCACTGTAACGTTAATATATATTTATTTCCATATATGTCTTCCGGCAAGGGTCCTACTAGGTCTAAGAATAATTTTTGAAAAGCTGACGAAGCAGTTGTGGTTATTGACATCGGCTCAATATTAGGCCTAGAATGTTTGAACCTTTGACACTGATCACAACGCTTTACAAAATCGCGAACATCTGTATGCAAACTTGGCCAAAAATAGTACTTTTTTATGTTATTATACATTCTGTTAATGCCTGTATGACCGCCGCTCGGTAGAATGTGGAAATCATTTAATATTATTTGCCGCATTTCTATATTCGATATTTTTTGTACATCTTTTATAATTGAAATTTTTATATTAGCCATTTTTAATTCTGAGGGATCCCTACTTATAATATTTATTAATTGCGCATTATTAATATTTTTTAAAATATATATTTCTGGTACCTTATATTTTATGCAAATATTCTTAAGTTCTCTCAACGAGGCATTGCATGCGAACGTCGATCGAGAATTCTTAATTTTTAAAGCATTTTCTTTTTCTGAAAAAATTATATAGCTTGTACAATAATCATATTTTTTATTTTTTAATAAATTATTAAATTCTAGTGTTGAAATGCAATAAGCTTCGCAAGAATTTTTCTGCGGTTTTAAAAGTTCCACCATTCCTGGGTGATCAAGCCGTTCGTGTACAGAACTGTCAAAACTTTGCTTATTTAATTCTTTCTTAGCTTGGTGCCTGGTCATAACAAACATTGTGTTGCATACGCTGTTTGACATTTTTTTCAGTTCTTCCGATGTAGTTTCGATTCTAGATAGTGCGTCTGCTACTACATTATTACTACCTTTTACATATCTTACGTCAAAATCATACTCTTCTAACAATAATCGAAATTTGGTAAGTCTGCTAGATGGATTGTTCATTCCGAAAAGGTAAACAAGAGGCCTATGATCAGTATAAATGATAAATTTTCTCCCAAATAGGTAATTTCTGAAACTTTTTACTGCAAAAACAATTCCCAAAAGTTCTTTGTCAATGACGGGATAGTTCACCTCTGCCTTATTTAACTGTCTGGAAATATATGACACTGGCGAACCATCTCCGTTCGAAAGAGTAGCTCCTAAAGCTTTATTGGAAGCGTCTGATGTCACTATAAAAGTATTAGTCTCCGAAAAATTTGGAAATTGTAACACTGGTGGGTTCACAAGTGCTTGCTTTAGGGTTTCAAAAGCCTTTTGACATTCTGGTGTCCATTGGAATTGTACACCTTTACGCGTTAAAAAATTTAATGGAGCAACTATTTGTGCAAAATGTTTTATGCTTTTCCTATAGAAATTTGCTGCGGCCACAAACCTCTTGACTTCCTTATCGTCCTTTGGTACAGGGTAGTTTTGTATAGCCTGAACCTTTTGAGGATCGGGACAAACACCCTCTGCTGAAATGACGTGTCCGAGATATAAGAGTTCTTTTTTCAAAAAGTCACATTTTTCAGGATTTAGTTTCAGATTAACGTCGCGTAATCTTTGTAGTACTTTTATTAAGTTGCTGTTATGAGTTTCTAAAGTGTTGCTGAAAATAGTTAAGTCGTCTAGGTAAACAAAACACGACGAATAAGTTAATCCCGATAAAGCAATTGACATAGCTCGAGAGAAAGAACTAGGACTTATCTTAAGCCCCATTGGCAGTCTAGTCATTTGAAACTGTCCTTGGTCAGTTACAAATGCGGTACAAGGCCTACTTTCTTTTTCTAGCTCAATCTGATAATATCCTTGTGATAAATCTAAATGTGAAAAATATATTGCCCCGGACAACGAATCTAAAATTTCGGATATACACGGTAATGGAAATTTATCATCCTGTATATTTGAGTTTAAAGTTTTTCTATAATCTATTACCATTCTCCACGTTTTATTTCCGTGCTCATCGGCTTTTTTAGGTACTAATAAAATTGGTGCCGACCATGGAGAAGAGGCTTCTTCAATTGTTTTTCACGGAGCATTTTATCAATTTGTTTGTGAAGAGAATAATAATAATAATAATAAGAATAAGGTAACCGGTAAGGCTTAACATAAACAGGATTTGTGTTAGGCTGTAAGTGAATTTTTTGTTTGTAAATTTTTGTCGTAGTTAAAGTTTCCCCTTTGAAGTGAAAAACATCTGAATATTTAGAGCAAATTTTTTGTAAAGACCATTTTTCTGATTTTTCAAGATGGTCTAAGTTTACGGTGCCTAACAATTTATCTATTCTGTTTACAGTTTTGTGGGCCGGGTTATACTGACATATATCATAATGGTATAATGGCACAATTTTTGGAGCAAAATTTTTTATATTCACGTCTTGATCGCGTGTATTAAGAATTCGTACCGGAATACGATTAGAAACTGATTTTACCAAGATTCCCGCAACAAATACACCTTCACAAATTTCATCTGGTATTACAACGCATTCGTCCTTTGTGTTGGTATGAAAATATTTTATTACCTCATGTCTAGCCGGTATGCAAGTATAATTCTCATATTTCGAGTGAATAGACGTTAATATTCGTTTATTATTTACATTAAATGATAACCGAAAGTTTTCGTAGTCTAGCTTTGCCAAGTATCGCATAAAAAAATCTGTTCCCATTAAACCATTCACATTGTCCTCAAAACTGTCAATCAGCAAAAACTCGTGACACACTTTTGCGCCATTTATATCTAAACATAAATTTGTCGAACCTTGCGAAATTATTGTCCCAGAGACCCCGTTAATTTTTATTTTCTTTAAACAATTAACTTTTTCTGTTTTGTCTATGACGTTTTTAAAAATGACGCTTATTGAAGCTCCGGTATCAAGTAAAATTTTTAAATTTTTATTTTTATATTTCACATAAATAAAATTTAGTCCGTTCGTATTAAATATGAATGGGTCAGGAAAATTTGTATTTTTATCTAGATGGGCCTCGAAAAAATGTTTCGCTCTTATTACTGTTGGTATTATCCACTTCTTCCGAATTCATATAAAATCCTCTTTGATTTGAATTATTACCAAAGAAAGGTCCTCTCGTACCATAATGTCCCCGTGGTGAATAATTAGGGCGAGAACCTCTCCCTCTGAAATTATTATTACCTTGCTGACCCCGCGAAAAATGCCCTCTACAATTGTTATTGGTCGCTCCAAAATTATTTGCACCCCTATTATTCCGGAAGTTTCTATTTTGTCCTTGTCTATTATTATGATAATGGTGTGAGCAAATATTGCCTTTGCCTCGCATATGAAATAAGGGTTTTGAATTTGTTTTGCCTAGATATTCATCTTTCGCACCACCAATTGCCTCACTAAGGGTATCGTAATTTCGCGCTTTCACTATGGTTCGCAAACTGAAATTTTGAAGACCGTTAGCAAAAGAGCTTATAGCGATTTTCTCATTGACCGGCCTCAAAATATCCATCACTCCAGAGTCTCCCCCCGACTGAGATATAGTTAGGTCGACCATTAGTTCTTCAATCGCTTTCCCAAACTCTTCTACCGACTGTGACCCTTGTTTTATGTTATTTAGCTGCGACGATAAAGCGGCCGCGGATTTTTTTGTGATAAAATGGCGCCTAAGATCTGTAACTAATAATTGGTTTGACGCATAGGACGATTTTAGCCTAATATTTGCATTTCCTGATAAACGCGTTTTTAGTACATATGTGGTTAACAATCGTTTACCTGCGTCATCCAAAAGTGCATCATACCACTCAATGCCATTAGTTAATTGTAAAGTTACGGTTTCAGAACCATCCATAACTGGTAGAAGGCCTGATGCAGTTTTGGGATCGAATTTTTGAGCCATTTTTGCTGTAACTTTGTCAAAATGTTCCGAATCTGAGTCAGAGGAAACCAAAATTTCGCTTTCTATCTCCGCTACCTTGATATCCCCTGACCTAGATTGTAAAATATATTGACTAGCTTTTAAATATTGTTCTATCTGCTGTATATATTCCCTAACTTTATTTATTACCCTAGGCTCGTTTGATTTTTCATTAAATGTTTCCCTAATAGTTCTTAATTCTAATGTATACTTTTTAAATTTAATTAGCTTACGTAAATTATATTTCTCTTTTTGCCGTATTTCCGTATTGTCCTTCACTAAATTCCTCTTCAATACTTTGACTTCATCTAGTAAATATATGAATTCAGTAGGTACCGATATTCCATTTTTTATCCACTAAATTTACCATTTTCCTTTAATCTCAGACCCCCTATTTTTATTGTAACCTAAAAACCTAAAATGTTCCTCTTCTTACTTTAGACTGTTTCTCGACTTGTCCTGATTTCTTGCCGAACTTCTGCACGCATTCTCTGTACCACCGCTTTTGCAACTCTTCTATATATGCACCAACCAAAGAAAATTGCCAACAATACAATAATACTTATACTTATGCAAACAATAGTGGCAACTCTCGCGACACACTCGAAATACTAAAATCTTATTTCAGTTAAACGGAATAAAATCGGCAATAAAAATGGCAACATTGCAAATTCTTTACAGAGGTCGCCACTTTCTTACCACGCCCACGACGCCATTATTGGGTGTGTAAAGGTAACATACTTAAGCCCAAATAGTGGCAACTTACACAATTTAAAGCAATTTTTGAAATTGTTCGGTTTATTTAAAAAATAGGTAAAGAAAAATAAATTGGATGATTAAATAGAAGAAGAAACAAGCACAAGGCGATGAGATAGAGAAAAATACATGGAAAATAAAGCTGGTATTATTAAAATAAATTGTGGCGACGCGTGTAAGTTGCCACAATTTTGCCGGATGCCATAGTTGTTACGTTGAAAAAAAAAAGGTGTAAAGGTGTGGCCGGATTTGTTACCTCTCAAAAAAAGGGGGTCTGATGTTATGACCGGAAAACGCAATGGTAACTTTATCTCAGTCAATACGAGGCGAGGGAAATTTTCTGCAACTCAATTCGTATGCTTTTCTACCGGAGAAACGTAGTCACTGACTTTTTCAAGGCTAGCTCAATTGCCGGTGAGTGGGCTGGGTAAAACTACCAAATAAAAGCGCCACCTGTTTTAATATGCCCTTTATGGTTAAAGGCAGTGACTGCAGATGACCGCAAAAACAGGAAAACCCTTAGGGACTCCTAAAGAAAACAACCGAATTTCATAAATATTTTCCCATTTATTAAAATATTAAAATGTATTTAATAACTCGGCCCAGGATGGGCATAAACAATGACTTAAAAAGGGGGTGACGTTCCCACTTACTAATATTTATAAAATTAATTAAACATTCTTTTCAAATGAATTAGCTCATTCTTAACGCGAGAAAGGGGAACCGCGGTTAACGCCTAGTACATCTCTACTCGATTTGATAACAATCAGCTGCTTTTGAAAGCTGAAAGATGTATAAAAAGTGCAGGTTAGGTTAGAGAAGTTTTCAAAGTGTGAATTCACTATTAAACTGAACAATTGGAGTCACAGCAGTTTAACTTGCTAATTATTAGTTTGTATACGTGTTAAAAATCATGCCAAGAATAATGCCAAAAAGAAAAGACAGTAATTTACTAGTATGCCGTGCATAAACATAAATAGATCGGTGTGAACTGTGAAGTTTTTAGAATTATATTTTGTTTCCATGCCAAATTAATAAAGTGAAGGTATACACCGAGTGTTAGAGCCGAGTCGCAGGGTAAAACAAGGCGCAAACCCTATAAGGGTGGCATCGGCTAAGCAAAAGTGAAGGGGGCACTCGTAATGTATGGCTCAATGAATGTGAAACTGTGTCTTGATTATTGAGTTAACACACATAACTTAAGTCTATCAAACCTGTGCCCTATGGGGATCGTCTGAGGTCCGCTGTGGCTGCCTTACTCCAAGGAGTGGTGTCTGTCGGAGCCCTGCATGTCAATTCTGGGAACCTCTCGGAGCCTGCCAAGACGAAGATGATAGGACATGGACCAGGATGGAAGCTTTCCAAATGAAGTGCTCCAGGAAGTAGTTCTTCAACAACCAGGACACAATAGGAGGAGAGATAAGATGTAAAATAAAAAGGCCTATAAGGAAACCAGGTTTCAGATCTATGACATTTGCACAATCAAGGTATGTATACATTATATCAACGTAAGTTAGGAATAGACAGCTTTAATGTTTAGAAATAGTGAGGAAAACTTACCTGAGATGTTAGGTGGCCTTTTTCAAACAGAAATGTGGGGGGGTTTTTTCCCATATAACGAGAAAAAAAAACTGAAACACTACAGATTCCCTGGTGCAAAAAAAGAGGATTTTGCCACCAAATTCAAGTTAGGGACCCCCACAAAGAAATCGGCAAAATTGCCAGGACTTGCCTCAATACACCACGGCAGGAGGTTTTTGTCCAAATGACACGTTTCTTACGAAAAAGGCGGCAAGTTTCCTTGTCAAAAACCTTAGGGATTTTTGTTCTCAACCGACTGACATGACACTTGACAAATGTCCAGTTGAGATAAGCAAAAAAGGTAAACAAGAAATTAATTAAGCAAATATTTATTAAACAAATATCAGGTCCCAAACAAATTCAGATAACCAACCTGTCCAAAAACAACCCCCATTTATTATATAAATTGGAGAAATGACTAACTACAATTTTTATAACCTCAACTTCTAGGACCAACTTTTAGTCAATCGGTGACTATGAACTAATGCTGTATTTTCTTATTTTTAGGTGAACCGAAGATGGCTGCAAGTAAGACTACTAGATGTTTCTGTTCGATGTATTACAGTCACTGAATTTTACCATTTATTTATATAAGAAAATAAAGATCGAAATAGGAAATTGGTACTTTTATTATTAATTAAGCAATAGCAAACCGGAGCTGGTAAGTTTTAAATTATTATTTTACAAAATTACAGGGTGGGAAAAATAAGACCGTAACACGCCTCCCCTTCCTCGGAGAAAAATTTTTTTCCTCACAGAAAAATTTTTCTATACAGACCTTAAACTACTAAAATGTATATTTACAAAAACATAATACTATATGCCGCACCTAAAAAAAATTACCATAGGTTAGGCAGGATTACTGCATCTGTACATAATCTTCAATATGTTCAGGCAAGAACAATCAAATATCTCTAGATGAACAATAACTGCAAAATTAACTTTTAATATTATTATGTGTTCTGGGGGGTATATGTACAAGGGATATTTACAAGTAAGGCAATGTTCAGGATGAGTCATCTGGAGGATGGGCTTTGAGGTCCTTGGCATGCCATACCCCAAGGTTTCGGCCGTCGTTGTCGACCAATTCACACGACCAGGGTGACAAAACTTTTGCAATCGTGTAGGGTCCGACAAACCTAGGCGCCAGTTTGGAAGTAAAATGCTTAGAGGCATCCGAAAGCGTGTAATTTCGCTTCCAAACTTTTTGCCGCAGTTGAAATTTTTCGTCGCGTCGCCGCAAATCGTATACGCGTTTACTTTTTTCGCACGCTTGAAGCAGTCGCTTTTGAACATCGCTGAATACCTTCTCCAGTGCCAGCGACTTAGCTACGGGATCTAAAGGCGTATCATCGGCTGATGCAGAATCAGGATGAACCGGCTGGTCGTTATGAAAATGTATTTGACGACCAAACATTATGAAGTTAGGGGTCATACCGGTAGCTTCGTGCTTTGCGGATCTCATAGCCGCTCCGACTTTAGGAAGTATTTTGTCCCATTGTTTGTGGTCCTTGTCGATATAACTGGACAACATGGTTTTGAGGACACGATGTACCCGCTCTACAGGGTTTGCTTGTGGATGATAATTAGCAACATATTTGAGGGCTATCCCATAGCGCTCCATGCACTCTTTAAAAATTTTACTACGAAACTGAGTCCCATTATCAGCAATGATCTTTTTCGGAGCACCATGGATTAAAATAAAGTGATCTTCCAACCACTTGACGATGCCTGAGGCAGTAGCCGAACGCAAAGGGAAGAAGAGGACGAACTTGCTGAATATGTCGCAAATGGACAAGATATATGCATATCCAGACGAGGATCTAGGTAAGGGTCCAACCAGGTCAATACTGGCGATCTGCCAAGGTTTAGAAACTGTTGGCTGAACGCTTAAAAGCTGACCAGCAAGGGGCTTTTGTTCAGGTTTAGTTTGCAGGCAGATTCTACAGTGACGAACATACCGAGCAATGTCACGGCGCATGTTTGGCCAATAGTACTTTTGAGCAACCCTTGAAAATGTCTTGAAGACACCAAGATGCCCACAGGTCGGTGGATCGTGATGTGCCTTAATAATAGCGGACCGCTCTTCACGGGGTACTACCTTTAACCAAGCCTCGCCCGTTTCCAATGCCGGGTAGAGAAGCCTAGCGCGCTTGTAGAGGAGTCCGGAATCAAGCCACCAAAGTGGATATTTTTGAGGATATTTAACGACTCGTCTACACATACCCAAATACCAAGCATCAGATGGTTCGGTAGGCGGATCATCAGTAGCAGGGTCATCTGACTCGTCTTGCACCAAATCAATGGCGGGCACAGAGCGCGAGAGAGCATCGGGAAGCACGTGCTCCTTACCCTTCCGATGGACGATCTCAAAGTCATACTGTTGCAACCGGAGTGACCATCTAGCAATCCTTCCAACGGGGTCTTTTATGGAATAAAGCCATTTAAGGCTATAGTGGTCAGTAATAATCGTGAATTTAGAACCCTCCAAATAAGGTCTCAGTTTTTCTACGGCGAACAGGACGGCTAAGCACTCCTTTTCGGTAGTGCTGTATTTCCT
The DNA here is from genome assembly GCA_963971165.1 of Philopedon plagiatum. Lineage (NCBI taxonomy): Eukaryota > Metazoa > Arthropoda > Insecta > Coleoptera > Curculionidae > Philopedon > Philopedon plagiatum. Next base: position 72,193,895 of record OZ020189.1, on the reverse strand, counting down.
TTCCGCTTTGGTCAAGGAACGACTGAGGTAGCAAATGACGTGCTCATCGCCGTCCTGCACTTGGGATAAGACAGCGCCCAAACCATAATCACTGGCGTCGGTCTGGACTGAAAAGGGTAAACTAAAATTCGGGCATGAGAGCACCGGAGCTTTTACCAAATTTTGCTTAATAGCCTGGAACGCTTCCTCGCACGTTGAACTCCACACGAACTTAACATTCTTACGGGTAAGAGAGGTGAGAGGTGCTATCACGGTTGAAAAATTTGGCACGAAACGCCTATACCAGGAAGCCATGCCGACAATTCTTCTCACTTCGGCCACATTTTTGGGAGTTGGTATCCGCAGAATGGCCTCCACTTTTTCTGGGTCAACTAATAGACCAGATGCGTTGACAACATAGCCGAGGTATTTTAGTTCCGACTTACAGAACTGGCATTTTTCACGGTTTAAAGTGAGTCCCGCTTTTAAAAGTCGCCTAACAATCTCCTTTAAAACGCGTACGTGATCATCGAAAGTAGGAGTACAAACAACTACATCATCTAAGTACACAAACACGTACTGCTCCAAATCTACCCCGACGACACGATCGATAAGTCTTTGCCATACGGCCGGGGCATTAGTGAGCCCGAAAGGCATACGTTTAAATTGAAATAGGCCTCGATTTGGCACTGTAAAAGCCGTTAAAGGACGTGATTCCTTGGCAACGGGGATCTGCCAGAAGGCCGATTTAATGTCAAGCGAAGTTAGATACTTGGCGTCACGAAGCTTATCAAGGGTAGCGCTGATATAGGGGATGGGATAAGCATCGGGGACGCTCACCTGATTCAGAGCACGGTAATTAACACAAAACCTCCAACCACCAGATTTCTTTTTGATCATCACAATGGGCGACGACCAAGGCGACTCGGAAGGCTCAACTATTCCATCAGCAAGCATCTGCTCCAGCTCGGCATTCACCTCCTTCTGCAACGCAGGTGAGAGAGGATAGTAGCGTTGCTTGATTGGGGCTGCATCCGTCCTAATTACGAGTTCCACCAGGTCCGTGCATCCCAGTTTGTCTCCCATAGCGGAAAAAGTTTCCTCGATAAGGGATTCCAATGTCTTACGTTGGTCAAGAGAAAGAGAATCGAAGGAATGAATGGCGGAAATCAGCGGATTGCGGTCTACTTCGGTACCAAAAGACCACTCGCCAGCATGGAGATCGGGTACAAGATTCATTTTTGACCAGAAATCCACTCCTAAGATGAGGCTGAGGAATGGAGGGTATAACCAGGGTTTCTACAAGGACAATGCGATCCCGCAGTCGAAATGGCAGCTGAACAGCACCCAAAGGTTGACAACTTAGCTTTACGCTTTTATCTAAGTCGCTGAGGGGACGAATAATTTCCCATCCGGCTCTGCCGACGATAGTTCGTGATGAACCGCTATCAAGCAAACCCCGGAAGGTCTTACCAAAAATTGACACTTCCAAATAAGGACGATTGTCTCCCTTAGCGTGCGATAAGATATAATCGAGAATTATTTTATTTTTGCTTAGTTCTGCTTGCTTTGGACAAAGGGAAGACTGTGAAATTAGGACAGCCCTCCCGGATTCACGTTTTTTGTGCAGTTACTACATGTTCTCGCGGTAACGTCAGGCTTACCGCAGCGATAACAGAACCGACCACGAGGTTTGTTACATTGCTTGAATCCGTGACCAGCTTCCCGGCAATTCCAACACAAAAGAGTGGACGAGATTGCGTCTAGATTAGGAGAAGTGGTAGGATTATTAGCAAATTGATTCTGTGGGGGATCATCCGAAAAAGTGGGCGGAATATCAATGGACGCGGCTGAATAAGACGGCCTATGGTATGCTAGTCCTGGTTCCACAAGAGAACGATAATTAGTGGGAGGAGGAGCAAATCGACGAACTCTCGCTTCAGTCTCCTCGATTGCACGACTATACCCAACAAGTTCTTGTAGTGAGGAAATGGGTAGCGTTGCTAGACGCGATTGTATATAGGGTAACAGGTTACGACGAATAATTTGGAGACGGTTAGACTCCGAAGGCATAGTGGGCAGCTTTCTAAATAGATTCTCCATAGCTACCACGAAGCTCATAACTTTTTCCTGGACACCCTGGGTTCTGTGCCTGATTTCGTCCCACAATGCGAATTCGTAATCGAATGGTTGAAAGGACTCTCTCAATTGACACACCAGGTCGTCCCAACTGGTAAAACGACGAGTACGATACCACAGTAGAGCATCCCTCGCAAAAAGCTCCGGCGCCGAACGCAGCAACTGCTCCTTCGACACGCCACGGGATAAACGAATCTCTTCTACACGCTCTAGAAAGTCATTCACACTAGACTGTCCATCGTATGTAAGATTCCAGCGGCTAATATCATAATAGTGGGGTGCGGGACTGTGACGTAGTGACGGTTCGGGACAGGAACCGCGCAGAGGGGAATACTGAAAATTTTGTAGACGCTCTGCCATATCTACAAAGGGATCTGGGTAACTCAGTATCGGGTCGCGATAAGTCGAGTTGGCATTAGCTGCCAAAGAATCGGGAACATCGTCAGAAAATCGGACATGAGAATCCATTGATTGGGAAGCCGAGTTCAATCTGGATGTGGCTATAGAAGGAACAGGTCTAACCTGGTCGACAAGAAATGGACGTCTGGTTGATTCAAGGTATTCAGACCTTGTGAGAAATTGAGGATCAGAGCTCTCAAAAGTGAGACGAGACGGTACGGGAATCACACGTCTGCGATTGGGATTCGGTTGGGGTTCTGGAGCGTTATCAAAACTAGGAAAATGTTCTGAATTATTATTAGCAGAAGAAATTAAAGGATTCACGTTAGCTAGGTTTTGAGCATTTCCGATCGGATCGAAAATTTGTTGATCTTCTACATTTAAATTAGGATCGGCGATGACCTGATTCTCGTGATCTCCAGGACCGTCGTCCAACAGCAACAAGGCATCTGAATCCCCCCTATGCCCCGACACAGGAGGTGGAAGTATTTCGGGAGCTAAAACATTATTGCCGTGATTAGGGTTGTCTGTATCTAGCAGACTTGCATTACGGGATTGCAATCCGGAGGTCTGATTAACTATCGGCGGAGTAACTGAAGTCCCATTTACCAACTGAAGTTGGGTCACGAGTTGATCACATTTATCCAAAAGCATCTTTTTCCGTTGATGCTCTGACGTTTCAACTGTTTGTATGCGACTTATTCTTAATTTAACGTGCGTCAAAAGTGTACGAATTCGTTTAAATTCATTCTCGCGATTCTGTGTATCGAAATGCGTAATATCGCCAGATAAAGTATATAGTTTGGCCTGGCAAACGCACAATTCGCTGGTCGTATCAAAACACGTTGTTTGGGGTGGAACACCACGCCCTTCACGCTCACAACGCAGTGCCTCTCTTAGGGTCGCGCGTTTTTGCGGAAAAGTCCCCATTATAGGAAGACCTCGGATTTCTAGTTCATACCGAATTTCCTCCGAACCCAACAGATTGACTTCCATCCTAAACTTTACCCAAAACGTTTAATTTAAAAAAAAAATCGGTAGCGATGCTCTAATATGTTGACAGGAAAGGAGAGATAAAGAAAATTGAAAGTTGCAGCGGTATATCTTTGATATACCAAACCCTTCCCCAATATAATATGTTGACAGGAAAGGAGAGATAAAAAAAAATTGAAAGTTGCAGCGGTATATCTTTGATATACCAAACCCTTCCCCAACCAACAAAAAAAGAAAAAAAAACTAGCACCCCTAGAAAGAAGAAAAAAAATTAGACCGATACGCTATTAGTGCGCCAGGCAGCAAACAGTGAAAAACAAAATGCATATATTATGCCAATAATATAAACTTAAACATTAAGTTAGTGGTTATGCTAGGTACTTCAAAAAAAATATACTTGCGTATTATACCAAATTACTGCTACAAAAAAAAACGTTAAAGTCAAATACTATCAAAGTATACTAGCATAGCCATACTAAAAGAAAATCTAATAGCATTAATATCTACACTATATATAATATATACCTAATATATAATGTATATATCCATACACCTTCAAATTAAAGGGCCACCAAAAAAGGAAAACTCAAAAACAGCGTAAAATATGACATAAAAAACTACCATAAGGCAAAGCATAAAAAATCTACCATTGAAAGTTACAACGGCAAAAAAAATACATCAGGTGTTTTAGCGTACAATTATTCAGATGTTTACTAGGCTGTTGAAAAAAAATAATAAAACAAAGCAGTTCAAATGGTACTCATCAAGTTAATAAATAAAGCACTACAAAAACAATGCCATGCTAAAAAAAATTTTACAAAATATTCTAACCTACCAAATGATTTACAAATGCGGGAAAAGTTAGTGTTCATATACTAGCGACAGCAAACTAAGGTAAACACTTTATAGCAAAAAAAACATAGGCATTATGGATTAAAAATTACAACAATCGAATTAAAAGGCACGGAACAAACCTACTCATTATCAGTGAAACTGCATACAAAATACGATTGTGTAGCTATCCAAATCAAAAGCGATTAGGTTATAATATTTAGCTGTTTATTACTATCAATTAACATCACCGAAAAAAAACAATTATACTTAATTACTGTAAAACCTTAGATTTCGGTTTTACATGGCAAGCAAAAACAATTAACCCGTTGAAAGGCGCCATTTTGTTAAGTTGAAAAAAAAAGGTGTAAAGGGGTGGCCGGATTTGTTACCTCTCAAAAAAAGGGGGTCTGATGTTATGACCGGAAAACGCAATGGTAACTTTATCTCAGTCAATACGAGGCGAGGGAAATTTTCTGCAACTCAATTCGTATGCTTTTCTACCGGAGAAACGTAGTCACTGACTTTTTCAAGGCTAGCTCAATTGCCGGTGAGTGGGCTGGGTAAAACTACCAAATAAAAGCGCCACCTGTTTTAATATGCCCTTTATGGTTAAAGGCAGTGACTGCAGATGACCGCAAAAACAGGAAAACCCTTAGGGACTCCTAAAGAAAACAACCGAATTTCATAAATATTTTCCCATTTATTAAAATATTAAAATGTATTTAATAACTCGGCCCAGGATGGGCATAAACAATGACTTAAAAAGGGGGTGACGTTCCCACTTACTAATATTTATAAAATTAATTAAACATTCTTTTCAAATGAATTAGCTCATTCTTAACGCGAGAAAGGGGAACCGCGGCTAACGCCTAGTACATCTCTACTCGATTTGATAACAATCAGCTGCTTTTGAAAGCTGAAAGATGTATAAAAAGTGCAGGTTAGGTTAGAGAAGTTTTCAAAGTGTGAATTCACTATTAAACTGAATAATTGGAGTCACAGCAGTTTAACTTGCTAATTATTAGTTTGTATACGTGTTAAAAATCATGCCAAGAATAATGCCAAAAAGAAAAGACAGTAATTTACTAGTATGCCGTGCATAAACATAAATAGATCGGTGTGAACTGTGAAGTTTTTAGAATTATATTTTGTTTCCATGCCAAATTAATAAAGTGAAGGTATACACCGAGTGTTAGAGCCGAGTCGCAGGGTAAAACAAGGCGCAAACCCTATAAGGGTGGCATCGGCTAAGCAAAAGTGAAGGGGGCACTCGTAATGTATGGCTCAATGAATGTGAAACTGTGTCTTGATTATTGAGTTAACACACATAACTTAAGTCTATCAAACCTGTGCCCTATGGGGATCGTCTGAGGTCCGCTGTGGCTGCCTTACTCCAAGGAGTGGTGTCTGTCGGAGCCCTGCATGTCAATTCTGGGAACCTCTCGGAGCCTGCCAAGACGAAGATGATAGGACATGGACCAGGATGGAAGCTTTCCAAATGAAGTGCTCCAGGAAGTAGTTCTTCAACAACCAGGACACAATAGGAGGAGAGATAAGATGTAAAATAAAAAGGCCTATAAGGAAACCAGGTTTCAGATCTATGACATTTGCACAATCAAGGTATGTATACATTATATCAACGTAAGTTAGGAATAGACAGCTTTAATGTTTAGAAATAGTGAGGAAAACTTACCTGAGATGTTAGGTGGCCTTTTTCAAACAGAAATGTGGGGGGTTTTTTCCCCATAAAACGAGAAAAAAAAACTGAAACACTACAGATTCCCTGGTGCAAGAAAAGAGGATTTTGCCACCAAATTCAAGTTAGGGACCCCCACAAAGAAATCGGCAAAATTGCCAGGACTTGCCTCAATACACCACGGCAGGAGGTTTTTGTCC